>JAVJIF010019765.1:0-68674 GCA_038442645.1 Agave tequilana
AAAACAAGTTGAACCTAAGGGCGAGAAAATGTGTGTTCGTAGGATTCAAGAAAGGAGTAAAATGTTACAAAAGTTAGAATCTAAAGGACAGAAAATTTATCTTGAGCAGAGATGGATGGGGCTTCAATGGTGAAGCCTACAAACTCTCAGCAGGTGGATAGTCAGATAGCCAATAGGATGTTACAGCATGTGGAGAGTGATGCTACTTCACCGTCTCTGGAAAGATCAGTATCATATCAGGTCATAACCCTCGGTAACACATGGAGATGATTAGGTAGTTGAACATGATGTTGATAATGATGAGCATCAAGGAAAGGCTATGGGTAGTATTCAATGATCCATTGTAGTTGGAAGAACTCAGAGAAATCCACGTAAGCCTAGTTGGCTCACTACTAACATGATTGTGGCTTATGATCTTCCAATCATTGAGGAGACAATCCGTCTACTTACAGGGAAGCTGAAATCAGTTAGAGTCCAAAATATTGAAGGATGTTATGATGGAAAAGATGAGTTCGGACACACAACAATGCACTTGGGAACTGTCAGAGTTGCCCAAGGGAAAGAAGGCGATCAGTTGTAAGTGGGTATTTGCAAAGGAATATGGATCTTCAGATGGTGATACTGTACGCTATAAAGTCAGAGTGGTAGCTAAAGGCTACGCTCAAGTGAAAGGTATTGATTACAACGAGGTATTCTCACCTGTTGTAAAATACTCGTCTATCAGAATTTTGTTGGCACTAGTAGCATAGTACGAGTTAGAACTTGATCAACTCGATGTGAAGACCGCCTTTCTTCATGACGATATTGAAGAGGAGCATCTACATGTCTCAGTCGACAGAGTTCAAAACTATAGGAAAGGAGAATATGATATGCAAACTGAAGAAAATTATTGTATGAATTAAAGCAATCTCCAAGGTAGTGGTACAAACATTTCGACAGTTTCTATAGAGGAAAGAGGTACATATGAAACCATTATGATTCATGTTGTATTAAAATAAGCTACCTGGAGGAGAGTACTCTATCTACTCTTGTATGTGGATGATAAGCTCATTGCTTCTAAAAGCAGATCTGCTATTGATAGATTAAATAAAGACTTGTCTTTTGAATTCAAGATGAAAGATCTGGGTGAAGTAAGGAAGGTGCTGGGCATGGAGATTGAGCGAGACTGGGAGAATAGCAAGTTAGCTTGACACAGAAGTTGTATTTGAAGAAGGTACTTCAGAAGTTCAATATCAACGATGATATAAAGTCTGTAAGTATATGATTGGCTCTTCATTTCAAGTTAAAAGCTACTATGTCCTATTACTGTTGAAGAGCATGAGCACATGACTCACGTGTCTATACTAGCGCAGTGGTAGTTTTAATATATGCAATGTGTGTACAAGACCTGACTTGTCACAAGGTGTATCAATCGTCAGCAGATATATGCACGATCCCAGGAGGGGTCATTGAGAGGTAGTGAAATGGATTTTACGGTACATTAAAGGTACCATAGGCATTGGTTTGGTATTCAAGAGGGTGTTACTGGTAAGCAGGAGTGTTTCGGATATATTGATTCTGACTATACAGGAGACCTCGACAAATGCTGGTCCACCATGTGATATGTGTTTACATTGTCCCAAGCACCAGCTACCTACTCTGCAGTCTACTGTCACATGTGTCCACAATAAAGGCCGAGTATATGCCATGACAGAGGCTATGAAGGAGGCAATTTGGCTTCAAGATTTACTTAACGACTGGGGATTGGTCAGGATCTGTTGAAGATCAATTATGATAACATGAGTGCTATCATTTGGCAAGAACTAGGTATACCATGCAAGGACGAAGCATATTGATGTCAGGTTTCACTGTGCTTTGGAGATTCTTGATGAAGTGATATCGAGTTATAGAAATTTCAACACGAAGAGAGAATCTCGCTAATATACTTACCAAGATTGTTTCGGGAGTGAAGTTTATACATTGCAAAGAATTACTCTATATCCTTCAGTTGTGTGATCAGTGAAGCTTGTTTGGATGAACTACGTTTGGCTTGATCCCGTTGGGCATTGGTACATAGGAAACTACAATAGAGCAACCCAAATTAGAGTCGACATGGTGGTATATTGTGTCGGCTCAAATTTGAGAAATCTTCACCGAGGTGGAGAATTGTGGAGAGAGAGGGTAAAATCTTGTTGATAGAGTTTTTTTAAACTCTGTTGAATGTTAGCCAAATATCGATGCAATCAATAGTGTCAAATACGAGAGCGTATCAGTCGTATCAATGGTGGATTGCACAGGAGGAATAGGACCTAGTCGACTAGGGCCATGGCCTAGTCGACTAGGCCATGGCCTAGTCGACTAATAATATAAATAGAGAGTTAAAAAATCTGTATCACTATAAACTAGTCGACTAGGCCAAATCCCAAATCGACTAATAGAGGTTATTAGTCGACTAGGTTATTGGTTAGTCGACTAAACACAGCTGCAGCGGCCTACTTTTCAAATATGATTCAGAATTCATTTCTGATCTGATCCGAATTAGGTGTTTTTGGTTTTCTTTTCTTCATGGTTTCTTTGACTATATAAGGAGGGTAGTGTCCCTAATATTTATACATATAAATGATTGATTCAATAAGAACTCTCTCCTCTTTTCCTGAGAACGTAGGCAAATTATCGAACCTCGTTAAATTAAATTCTCTCTTTTTCCTTTGTTAATTGTTCATGCGATGATTGACTATTCTCTGTGGCTCTCTTCTCTGTTGCTGTGTATTCTCAACAGGACTTCAACTGATCGATCAAATTGCTTAGGCATTATAAGGTTTAATCTTAGCACAATGACTTTGAATTTCTAGATTTCATGAACTGGAGCAGTACTTCGTTCGTGGAGACACGTGTGATGAATTTTTGAACAATTTGTTAATTTTGGAGTACATTTAGCATTTTAAGTGGGATGATCGACCTAGAACTTTTGCAGTGATAATTTTTTTGCTTATGATGGGAGTTTAAGGAATTGAGGCAAGCGACTGCTGACATGTGAAGAGTGAAAGGAGATAGAGGAGATAGCAGAGATCGGAAGTCCAAGGGAGTAAGAACTGCAATTGCAGCAGGCCAAGACAGAACCCGGTCGACCACCCGGTCGACCGGTTGTGCTACGTGAATGGTCGACCAGAGCGATCGACCGACTGACATGGGCTAGCTCTCAGTTGGTCCCAGTCGACCGGGCCGGTCGACCGAGGACAAGGGTCGTCGACCAGCCGGTCGACCGACAGACGCGTTTTTGCTCTCCTTTCTGGATTCAGACTCCTTTTATATTTTGGGGTCGAATCCAATCAAGGTTTTCCTAAATCCCTGAGACTCTCTGGCTATAAATATGAGCTAGAGCCCTCATGTATTGTATCTCTTGAAAGTATCCCTTTGGTATTTGTTTGTATTGATTATTGAATCAACAAAATCTCTCTCTCCCTTACCCCGAGGAGGAAAATTGTCAAACATCGTTAAATATTGTGTTGGCTTGTTTTCTCTATTATTTGTCTATTCTTGTCATGTGGATATGCCTGCATCTATCTCTATTAGTGAATTTCTGTTGGTTGTTATCCCCGCGCGCAACAAGTGGTATTAGAGCATCCCAGATTCGTCGTGAGATCGTGTGTCGATTCAAAGGGCATCAGTTGCTATTTGGTGGAGATTGTGTGTCGATCTCAGAGCAGCATTGAGATTGTTTGTGAGATCGTGTGTCAATCTCAAAACAACATTTGGATTGCTCGAGGAATCAATTCGGAGGAGTAGATAGCTTTGGAAACTCTTCGAGGGTTTCGCGTTGAGGTAAAAATCCTATCTTTATCTAGTTTGTTTTATCTAATTCTGTTTACTTCCACATTACTTTGAGAAATCAGTTAAGAAGATGGCTGGAGATAGCACATCTACAGTGAAATCTGTGAATCCACATCCATTGAGGATTGATGTGGTGAAGTTCGACGGTAAGAATAACTTCAGTATGTGGAGATGTGAGGTGATGGATGCATTGACGGCATCAAATCTCGAAGACACTCTACAGTTGGAAAAACACAATTCGACAATTGAAGAAGATTGGGACAAGATGAACCGGACTGTAACGCCCCGATCCTACGGATACGGGGACGTTATGGCGACGTACATACACGAGGTGAAAACACACTCACGCGTACGTTAAGCCTCAGTACAGGACATAGCCTCCATATAGACAAGAGTTCCAGCAGGATATAAGTACAAGAATACCTGCAGAAAGAGGTTAGTGCTCATAACAGATAGGAAAACAGGATAAATAAGATAACAGTAATAAATCATAAAGATACCTATGAAGGGTCTCGATGAGGAGTCTCCTATGTGCACAATAGCCTATCTGATAATACGATAATTCGGATCTCCAACCTGGGCACGCAAACCCAGGGTCGTCAGAAAGCGACCTAGTGAGTGGTAAAATGAAGGAGTTAGTAATATATACTATAATAATACAAGCACGATAATAATGTATAATACCTGATGTTGGAATAGTGATACCATATAATAATCATATAATAAGTAGTAAAATATATGAACATGTCATCTTTTAAATCCTTCACTACCTAGCATCTTCTTATCGGGTCATGTCTATAGTCATATCCAGTTTATATAACTGTTGTCTAGTGATAACGTGATAGAAATGAACATGCTAGTGGTGATGTGATGGAAGTGAACCTGCAGATAGATATGCAATATAGCCATAATACAGTGTTGTGCATAGACAGTAATGATGTCTACAAGGTATACAGAAAACAGAATATATGTAATGCATGTATACTTGTACATGAGTAGTATATGCAAACACAGAAAACAGAAGATATGCAATGCAGTGTATACACAGTATACATGTAACATGATAGCGAATAAATGATCAGGAACAGTAACAAGTACAACTAAATAATAGTATACATGTATCAGGCACGTCATGATATTTATACAATAGTAGCAATCAGTACCACCTGGTATTTTGATCAATCTCTTCCAGTGTCCCATATCACTGGCAGTTCATACTGGAGCCCGCACTCCAGTCGAACCCATCCGGACATGGCCTACGGGTACCATTATCCAAACGAGAGTGACCAAATAACAAGTGTTCCCGCTGTCACTATTGTGTATACTGTTGTCTTATGTTACTTGAAAACCCATGGTCGAGGAGCTCTAGTCAGGTGGGTGTATCCCGTGCATACCCGGACAACGGCCTTAACAGATCCCTGGCTGCTGAGACCAGGGCCAGCCCGCTAAGGCTGTAACATGTAACGGGATCTCAATGAGCTAAAACATAACGGGAAACGGGATGCTCATGGGTAACATATGGTAGCCAGCACTACCCCGTCCCCTGCAGTGGGACAAACAATGGATCCAGACATCCACCCGACAAGACCTAGTCAACCGTCAAGTCTCCCCCATACCCAAATTATCTTTATTATCTTTCACTATACAGTATATCAGGACAAGTACAGTGCATGGTACATGTAACACGATAACTTAACATGAGCTCTATTGATAGCATAGAACAATATAACGGGAAACGGGAACAATAGATGTGGGATTCCACACATTGCATATCGACAGCTCATGTATCCAGTACCGGGAATAACAAGATTAGTAACGGGAAGCAATCAATCATATAACAGGAATACGGGATAGCATGGAACAATAATACATGTAATAGGAACAGGATCCATATGACATGAATAGAGAAACCATACATGCATGTGTAACAGTGATATGCCGAGAACCCGTGTAACGATGATCACAATATATGAAATGACGACATTCTGGGAAGTGGTGCACATGAATACGAACTACTGGTGTGACATGTCATAGTATCTGTGCAACGGTGATACATGTACATGTGATACCAGTGTCTCGTGTGACAGGATATGTAAGTCACGGTGAATATGCAGGAGATAACAATGTCCCGTCTAACAAGTCTCCATGTAACAGATAGACATGATATGCAATACACTGTATGTAAACATGTTGGCCCAAAGGCCATTATCCCAGTTATTTTGATGATAACAAAACATATTTAGTTATGTATTTAATAATTTTGTTTAAAAGGATTTCAGGTTCAAGAACAGGTTTTTGACGGCTCCGCTAAAAGACTCACAAGTTTGGACGCCGCAAAAATGAAGATTCCCAGCTATGCACAACTAGGATGCTTCGGGATCAAGATGATGATGTGAAGATCAAGACAAGATCAAGACGACAAAGAAAACAAGATTTGTATTTTTATTTTTTATTTTAGATATTTTGTCAAAGCTAGATATTAGAAGTAGAGCTATGGGATTATCACACACACACCTCTTAGTTAGGTTCATGGCTTCAAAAGATTTTCAATTTCCATTTCTAACTTAGTTTTAAAGTGAACATGTTTGGAAATAAACTTTTTAGAAAAACAATAGTTTTGGAAAACATTTTTATGGAAAAACAAGTTTTTATCAAAGGGATTTTTATCAAACTTTTTAACATGATAGAAGTATGACATATGCTCATACTCTATGTTTTTACTAGTTCCAAAATTTAACCCAAGACCTAAAACCCAAAAACCCAAAATTCTGGTTCTGGAAGTTCTGATATTTCAGAACTCACAGTAGCCGGTCGACCGACCCGGTCGACCGATGTGCACAAACTGTGCATGTCTATATCAGTCGACCGACCGGTCGACCGAGGCAAAATTGCGTTCACAGGATTTTTCGGTCGACCGACCCGGTCGACCGCCTGCCCCAACGGTCGGATTTTTGACCGTTGGCGGTCGACCGACCCGGTCGACCGGACTCTGTCAAAAGTTCTGACAGATCCAACAGCTATTTTTTTCTGGCTGATTCTCTTTTGGGATTTGATACCAGCGATTTTGTGAGGCTGTTTTTGACCCCTATAAATAGAGGGTCACCTCATATTGATAAGACAACTATTACAAAGAAATTCCAAAAGATTTTATAAGAGCTTTACAAAGAATTCCAATTCCTTTCTTTTACAAAAGATTTCTCAAAGCCTAAATTCCCAACACCCAACTTGTAGCCTATTCCTCTACCTTCTCTCTAGTTTTTGCACACCACAATACCAAGTTCTACATCTATATCATTGGCTCTAGGATTGTGCAAGTGAGTTATTTTGATCAAGTGTGATCACCTTTCTTATTGAGTGAAGTTGTAGAGGCATCGGCCTCAAGGGAGCTAGTGAGCTTCGGGTGGTGTTGCGGCATCACAAGTGTAGGGACAAGTGTGTCCTTGTATTGGCGATCCGGTGGGATCAACGATAGTAGTGCAAATCCTTCAGTGTGAAGGCAGGGACGTAGAGCGTGGCTCGAACCTTGGAAACACATCCTTGCGTTTGCGTTTGCTCAAATTTTCTCTCAACTCTACTCCTTTTAATTCTTGCACATTTATTGTTATATTTATTGCAAGTCTATTTTTGTGCTATTTGTGTGTTAAATTTTAAATTCCGCATTATTGCCATAATTCATATAGCCATCACCTATTCACCCCCCTCTAGGTGATTTCAATTGGTATCAGAGCCTAACCCTACAACTTAGGTCTAACCACCTTAGGGAGATCCATATTTGGCTATATACATCTTTGTTGCATTTACATTTGCTTGTGCATTCATGGCATCCATGGACTTTTCTAGCATTAAATCCCCACCCAAATTTGATGGTTTAAACTTCCCCATTTGGAAAGTGAAAATGAATCTCTTCCTTAAATCCCTAGGAGTTAGGGTAGCTAGGGCCATTATCAAAGATTTATTGAACCCACTAGTGATGAGAGCACATGGTCCGAGGATACTTCCAAAGACTATGAGGCTAATGCTAGGGCATAATATGCATTAACCCAAGCATTGAATGAGGATGACCTTGCACGCATAATTAATTGTAAATCCGCATTTGAGGTTGGAACATACTCATTGTGACTCATGAGGGAACGTCTCAAGTCAGAGAGCCAAAGTTGACTTGCTACGTTCTCAATATGAGAACTTTTACATGTTTGAAAATGAGAGCATTGATGATATGCTCACCCGTTTTACAAAAATAACTAATGCTCTTTCTTCTTAGGCGACAAGATTGATAATGATCAAAAGATAAGGAAGGTGATTAGAGCTCTTCCCAAAGCTTGGGAAGTCAAGGCGACCACACTCAAGGAGCTTAATGACAAAGAGGAGATGGACTTCTCCGGCTTCATCGGAAATCTCAAGAGGCATGAGATGGAGATGAAAGTTAGAGAAGAGAGGGAGGCACCAAAGAAGAAGACGATTGCCTTCAAAGCCACTCCTACTACCATTGAGGAAGACGACTCATCCGAGGATTGCGATGAGGACTTCGCCATGCTCATCCGGAAGGTGGGCAAGATGTTTTACAAGAGGGACGGCAAAGTAACTTCCGGGGGAAGCCTCAAGGAGGTACGAGAAGAAAAGAGAGGAGCCCGGCCCTTGCTTTCATTGCAAGAAGATCGGTCACCTCATAGCCGATTGCCCCGCTCTACAAGCAACCACATCCAAGCACGGGAAGAAGAAGAAAGCCTTGGCCGCTACATGGGATGACTCGGAGTCGGAATCCGAAGAGGAGCACGACGCCGCCAACATGTGCTTTATGGCACAAGGTGAGGATTCATCTGAGGTATGTCTAGAAACTTCTATTGATGATGATGATCTCACAATGGATGAACTTGCTCATTTTTTGAAGAATGCAACATGGGTATGAGATTTCACAATCTCATAATAAGAAATTGAAAAAGGAAAATGATGTTTTGAAGAACAACTTGAAATTTGTTTAAAAGAGAAAAATGAGTTATCTAGTTCTTTTGAAAGTTGAAAAATGATTTTGATAAGTATAAGGTAGCTAATAAAGGAAAAACCCCTATGATTTCTAGTAATAAAAATATTTTTGTTGAAATTCAAAAACGTGTTGATTCTTTAGATAACACTTAAAGAAATGTGCATTTGATTTAACAAGCTTGCATCTAAATTTCCTAAGGGAGTAGCCCAAGGAAACATGTTCATCATAAACATGCTACACATAAACATGCACACACACATAACCATGCTTTTATGTACAATAGTGGTAGAATTTTTATTTGCACGTATTGTGGCCGCAAAGGCCATTTAGAAAAATTTTGTTATGCTAAGAACAATGTTAAGAATAAATTTGTTTGGGTTCGCCCCGGATCTAACCCCAAAGGACCCACTAAGATTTGGGTACCAAAAGAGCCACCAAATTTAAATGATACAGGTATAGGTGGATCTACCCCCTCCAAGACTTAGGAGGAAGTGGTGCCCGGGTGGTTGATGCATTGGAGCTTAAAGAACAAATCGTGCATGCATCACTATCGTGGAGGCACCTATTTTGGAGATTGCCCTTCAATTGGTAACATCTCCATTTAAAAGTTTTTTGATTTTTAGTCATGTATACATATGTATAGAATTAATAGTTTGCTTTTGTACTCTATTGATATATGCTTGTATAGAACTACTTTTCTATCATGTTGTATATGTGCCTTGTGTTAACTTCTATATCTTTTGTTTCATGCCTTGTTTATTGTATGTCCACATGTATAGTTTATAATTTGTGATTATATACTTGTATACATATACACATTATTTCATAAATAAAAATAAACATTTGTAAAATTTCTTATTTAAACAACACCTTAAAATGGCAATTGCGCACCTCAACTCATTCAAGAGGAATCAGAGGATGAAGTTCAGAACCCGTCACTGGGTATTCGGCTTCAACATCTTTAAAATCTTTGTTTAAATATGAAAATAAAATTAAAAAGGGATTGCATGAATTTTGATGTTGTAATAACTTAATGAAGATTTAAAACCTGTTGGTGTATTCCTATATGTTTAATATGTCATACCTATTTTGGCTACAAATTTATTTAAAATTTTTTTGGGCCAGATGCTGTTAACAGATTTCAGGCAAAGCCGGTCGACCGACCTATAAAGCCCCGGTCGACCGACTCTGCCTGAGAAGAAATTTTTATTTCTTTTCTGTTATCGGTCGACCGACTATATGTCCCGGTCGACCGATCTAGTCTGCAGAGCTCTCGGGATAAATCGTCGACCGTGCCGGTCGACCGCTCTATATTTACAGAGCTCTCGGGTTGTTTCGGTCGACCGGACCGGTCGACCGATCGTCGAATTTTGCCCTATATCTGTCTTTTCTCTTCATTTTTTTCTTTCTCTCTCTCTCACTCAGCCGACGAACCCGACTCCTTCCTCTTTCAAAAATTTTCTTTTTCTCTCCAATCACTCAACCGATCTCAAATTAATTTAAAACCCTCCTTAAACTCCTTCTTCTACTTCCAGATCTTCATTTCAGGATCATCCATCCACAGGATTTGAAGAATTCGGATTTCTTTGCTTAGGGTTTGAGTTCTTCACAGTTAAGGTAAAAATCCGATTTTTGACTCTATTTTCATATCTTGCTTTGGAATCAACTATCTATTGTCATCAATTCTAGGTTTCTAAGCATCTAGATCAAGCCCTACCTTGTTTAAAACCTAAAAATTTCATTTTTCATCATGCCACCTAAACGTTCCAGATCTGAGAAGGGAAAGGAAGTTGCACAACCTTCCTCCCATGCTCCTAGACCCATTCGCCCCTTTATAAACGATCTTGCTGCTGATCGGTATTCCCATCTCTCCACTAGGAATATCAACTCAGGGAGGTTTGTTGTAATTCAAGATTTCGAACACTTGAATATCCCCCACATTCTGCAGTCCAACAATTTAGTGGAATTTTTGACCATCAAGGAACAAGTTTACACCTCCCTTGTTCCTTACTTTTATACTAATTTTGAATTTGATGGTAATCGTATCACTTCTAGAGTTTTAGGTAGAGACATCGACATTTCTATTGGTCGATTTGCTAGGATTCTGCATCTCTCCACTGGTGGAGCAGATGTGTATACCCATGATCTACATGACTTTGAATTCCCGGACGGTGAGTCTGCGCTCACCGCCTCTACCTTGATCCACGGGGATGACAACCCCGGTCTAGTAAGGAACGAAGTTGTGAGTAGGTACACTCTCACTGCTCAGGTCCTTGCTAAGATTATTTTCTTCAACATTGTCCCCAAGCATGGTGAGTATAGCCACGCTAGGGGTTGCGTACCTTTGATTATCTATTGCCTTCTTCGAGGCATTAAGGTAATTTTCCTAGAGTCATAGCCTCTCACATGGCTTCTGATCAGATCCGTACTGCGGGTAGGAGCTTGCCCTACGGCATGCTTATTACCCATCTTCTTAGGGCTCTTGATTTTGATCTTTCTGCCGAAAGTCCCTCCAATCCTTTGACCAACATCAACGGAGTTGTCCTGAAGATGATGGAAGCTCAGCTGCGTAGACACGCTCCTGTGCAACCACCTATTCCTCCTGTTGGTCCTGGCTCATCTTCTGCACCTGGATCCTCTTCCTCTTCAGCCCCTGTTTTTCCTCCTGAGTTTCAGGCTCTTGTCTCTTCAGAGGTCCGCTCTCAGATCGACGCACACCAGGCCTGGGTCGAGAAGCGCGACGCAGCTATTCGTGCGGAGTTGGATGCTCGTGCCATTCAGGATGCTGCTTTTCGGCGGAGATCCAGAACAACATGTCATATTTTGCTGAGTCCATGAGATTCGTGGACGTTCAGTTTCAGGCTCTTTTCTCTAAATTTGACATGCTCGTTCCTGACCGGACTCCGATTGCTTGTCGACTACCAGCCACCGTCCTCCATTCCCTCCCAGAGCTCGTTCTTCTGTTCCACCACCGCGCACCAGAGTTGATGGCATGGATCCAGAGGAGGTTGCTTCTTCCTCAGAGGAAGAAGATGGTGGTGACAAGAAGATGGCTGAGGGCTCATCTGAGCATGCCGACGACGAGAGGACGAGGATGCTGGAGATGATGATGATGCTGCTGAGTGACCTCCCCTTTTGATGATGTCAAAAAGGGGAGAGTTATCTTGAGAGAGATATTTTGTATATTTTGTGATGTAGTACTTATTTGTATTTGGACATGTAGTATTTACTTTGCTTTGGACATGTATTGGACATGGTTGTTTACTTTATGCGTATCTTTTGTTTTTTGTGTATCTCTTATTTATGTCATGTATGAACTCTTTTCCTTCATCTATTCTATGACATGAGTATTTGGTATCATTTGTTGGCATAGAAATATGGTGTTTATCATTTACATATGTTTTCCTATATATGCATGTGTTGAGGGGGAGCTTCATTTGAAGTCTCTACCCAAAATATTTTGTGATAACTACATATGTTTTGCCATCATCAAAAAGGGGGAGATTGTTGGCCCAAAGGCCATTATCCCAGTTATTTTGATGATAACAAAACATATTTAGTTATGTATTTAATAATTTTGTTTAAAAGGATTTCAGGTTCAAGAACAGGTTTTTGACGGCTCCGCTAAAAGACTCACAAGTTTGGACGCCGCAAAAATGAAGATTCCCAAGCTATGCACAATTAGGATGCTTCGGGATCAAGATGATGATGTGAAGATCAAGACAAGATCAAGACGACAAAGAAAACAAGATTTGTATTTTTATTTTTTATTTTAGATATTTTGTCAAAGCTAGATATTAGAAGTAGAGCTATGGGATTATCACACACACACCTCTTAGTTAGGTTCATGCTTCAAAAAGATTTTCAATTTCCATTTCTAACTTAGTTTTAAAGTGAACATGTTTGGAATAAACTTTTTAGAAAAACAATAGTTTTGGAAAAACATTTTTATGGAAAAACAAGTTTTTATCAAAGGGATTTTTATCAAACTATTTTAACATGATAGAAGTATGACATATGCTCATACTCTATGTTTTTACTAGTTCCAAAATTTAACCCAAGACCTAAACCCAAAAACCCAAAATTCTGGTTCTGGAAGTTCTGATATTTCAGAACTCACAGTAGCCGGTCGACCGACCCGGTCGACCGATGTGCACAAACTGTGCATGTCTATATCAGTCGACCGACCCGGTCGACCGAGGCAAAATTGCGTTCACAGGATTTTTCGGTCGACCGACCCGGTCGACCGCCTGCCCCAACGGTCGGATTTTTGACCGTTGGCGGTCGACCGACCCGGTCGACCGGACTCTGTCAAAAGTTCTGACAGATCCAACAGCTATTTTTTTCTGGCTAATTCTCTTTTGGATTTGATACCAGCGATTTTGTGAGGCTGTTTTTGATCCCTATAAATAGAGGGTCACCTCATATTGATAAGACAACTATTACAAAGAAATTCCAAAAGATTTTACAAGAGCTTTACAAAGAATTCCAATTCCTTTCTTTTACAAAAGATTTCTCAAAGCCTAAATTCCCAACACCCAACTTGTAGCCTATTCCTCTACCTTCTCTCTAGTTTTTGCACACCACAATCCCAAGTTCTACATCTATATCATTGGCTCTAGGATTGTGCAAGTGAGCTATTTTGATCAAGTGTGATCACCTTTCTTATTGAGTGAAGTTGTAGAGGCATCGGCCTCAAGGGAGCTAGTGAGCTTCGGGTGGTGTTGCGGCATCACAAGTGTAGGGACAAGTGTGTCCTTATATTGGCGATCCGGTGGGATCAACGATAGTAGTGCAAATCCTTCAAGTGTGAAGGCGGGGACGTAGAGCGTGGCTCGAACCTCGGAAACACATCCTTGCGTTTGCGTTTGCTCAAATTTTTCTCTCAACTCTACTCCTTTTAATTCTTGCACATTTATTGTTATATTTATTGCAAGTCTATTTTTGTGCTATTTGTGTGTTAAATTTTAAATTCCGCATTATTGCCATAATTCATATAGCCATCACCTATTCACCCCCCCTCTAGGTGATTTCAAACAATCGTGTCCAGTGTACTATGGCTATATCATCTACTCGAGTGTCAAATACTTCTATACTAACGATCATTATCTTATGACGACGGTTGGTACCATCAAAGTATTAACCTAATAATCTATTTTAATTATCAAGTTTTACTTATGTCAGAAATCTCGTTAACTAACCACTCATCCAGATATACCTATACATGGTATAATAACTCAGGTAATCTCTATCTCTATGTTGTAATTACAGGGATGTCCCCACAATGACATTATTAGGAAACAATATTATAAAGATTATAAAATGACATTTTTAATAAACAATAATTTTTAATGATTTACCTATAATTAAGCAATCATCACTTTTACTAAACATGATAAAATATAATTTATAAAAGAAAAACACTCACAAACTAGCCATGGGAAGGTAGCTCTCTTTCCCACGATCGCAACGGATCCATAATCGTCCAAATCGGAGTCCGGATGCTCCAGATATCGTTCGGAAACCAAACCAATAGAAAAAGGTTAGATATGTAATAGCTGAAAATATCCAGGGGCTGTTTGTAATTTTTCAGGGCCCAAAGTAATTTAGAATCTCACAGAGGTTAAAGGCAATTTTACCTTATTGGGTCGGGTCAAAGTAATTTAGAATCTCACAGGGGTTAAAAGGCAATTTTACCTTATTGGGTCGGGTTTGGGTGCAAGCGGGTCGGGTTTGGTTAAACCCAAACCCATTTGGGTATCCTTCCCCAAGCACACGGCAGCAGCAGCAGCAGCAGCTGCTGCTGCCCGCGGCTGCTGCGGCTGGCGCGGCCACCTTCTCGCCCAGCCGCGCGGTGGCACGGCCACCTCCCCGGCGCCGGCGCCGCTCCGGCGGTGCTCCGGCGCCGCTCCGGCCATGCAGCGATAGCGAGAGAGGGAGAGAAGAAGTGGGAGAGATGGAGATGGGGGGCCGGCGGTGGTCCAGGCCGGCGCCGCCTTGCCGGCGGTCACCCAGGCCGGCAACGACCCTCAGGTTGCCGGCGGCGGTCCGGGGGCCATGAACAGAGAGAAAGAGGGCGAGAGAGAGTGTGAGGGAGAAAGAATTAGAGAGAGGGAGAGAGGTAGAGAGAGTGGCTGTAAGGGGAGAGAGGGAGATTTGAAGAGAGAGAAGAGAGAGAGAGGAGAGAAAGTGAGAGAGATTGGGTGGTAGAGAGAGGAGGGGAGAGATTTTTAATGAGAGGAGGGAGAAGAGGTGGTGGCAATGGCGGTGGGGGATGCTTCCAGAGAAAGGAAGAAAAAGGGAAAAAGAAAGGAAAAGAAAAAGATTAAAAAATAATATATTATGTTGATATTGGCCCAATATTCGACCAGCTCCGAACGGTGCCCAAAATTACAAAAAATAGAGAATATTATCCTGAGATGTAATATGAAAACGGTTTGAAGAAATTCTATCTGGTTTGCAAATTAAAAATCCCGGAGCGTCTCGCCGATACCGGCGACACCGGTTTGGCCGGATTTTCGATAAATTCAGAAAAATCTCCAAAAATACCCTAACGTAGATAATACGATTCTAAGACATATGGTGAAAGCGGATTCTCACACTATAACTCCATTTGTGAAATAAAAGTCGTAAAGCCGATTATCGGTATCGGTCGACACCGACTACGGAGATTTTCCAAATAATCCAGAAAAATTCCAGAAAATCCTGAAAAATCTAAATATTAGAAAATGATTTTTGAAACTGAAATCAGCTCAATCAGGCTATCATGGAGGTCAAATCAATTTTGTACGTCGTATCGCGTACTGATACTGTGATACGTACATCGGGGATCAGGGGTTACACGGACGACGTGTGGCTTGATCAGGTCTTGTTTGACACGAGACATCAAGTATCATGTGTTGCATGAAATATCTGTGAGGCAGCTGTGGGAGATCCTGGAGGAAAGTATCTGACGAAAGGCGTCGAATCGCGATTGCAGTTAAAGAGGAGGCTTTATCGTTTCCAGATGAAGAGAGGATGCTCCATTAACGAACACATGAATAGCTACACAAAGCTTCTTACAGACCTGATTAATGTGGATGTGGAGATCGATGAAGAAGATAAGGCGGTAATTCTATTGAATTCTCTTCCGGAAGAAGAGTATGAGATCTTACTCTTACATTTATTAATGGAAGAAAATTCCTTAACTATAATAAGGTGTTTGCTACTCTTATGAATTATGAAGTAAGGAGGCAGGACAGATTATCTTCTTCAGGGAGCACAACAGTAGAAGCATTGGCGGTAAGAGGCAGGAGTTCCAATCGGAATGGCAGAGGTGATCAGGTAAGATCGAAGTCGATTTCAGAGATCTGAAGAGGAACCAGTGCGCCTTATTCAAGGAGCTAGGGCACTGAAATGTTGATTATCCGAAGGCCAGAGGTAAGAAGAAGGAGTCGATAACCGAGACGAATCTCGCATAGTTGGTCAGTACTCATACCAGTACTTCACAGACGGATGGATCAGACTCAAACTCATCGGTATTTTCTTTCTCTGTTACTACTCCTACTGTTAGTTACTTAGATAATTCTGTCTGGATCTTAGATACAGAAGCTACCTAACATGTGTACCCGAACAGAGACTGGTTTTCTAGCTTTGAGAAGTTAGATGGATGTTTTACTGTCATGGGTGATGATCATCCATGTAATGTAGAAGGGATGGCTACAATCCGTATCAAGATGGATGATAGGATAGTACGAGAATTGAAGGAAGTAAGATATGTACCTCAACTCAAAAGGAGTCTTATCTCAGTTGGTACTTTGAAAATGTTGGGTCTTGTGGTATCTATACGAGATGGTGTTCTCAAGATGACCAAAGACTCAATGGTGGTTATGAAGGGCGTCCACCGGAACAATCTCTACTACTTGAATGGTAGTACAGTTAAGGTCAGGTGGAGACTTCTATTTCTTCAGAGGATGTTTACACGCAGGTTTGGCAGATGAGGGTCAGATATGGAGGAGAAAAGTCTTTGCAAGCTCCAGTAAAGAAGGGATTATTGGAAGGTGCATCTACCTGCAACATGAAATTAGATAAACACGACATTCTGGATAAGAAGAAGGTGAAATTTGACACTACTACTCACCACTATGAAGGTTTCTGAATTGTGTTCACGTAAGTATTTGGGGACCTGCTAAGACTGCATCACTTGGAGGTCATAGGTATTTTGTCTCTTTTATTAATAATTATCTAGGTAATGTTGGATATATCCCATGAGACAAACGTGTGAAGCCCTAAATATATTGATGAAGTGGAAGGATATGATGGAGAAGCAGACTGGTAGGAAGATCAAGGAGCTACAAATTGGTAATGTTGAAAGATATAAGAACCAATTCCTACAATTTGGCAAGAACATTGGTATTGGTACTCACTTCACAGACATGGGTTGGTTAAGAAGATAAACTGTTCCTTACTAGAGAAGGCTTGATGTTTGTTGTCTAATGCACGATTAGACAAATCGTTTTGGGCTGAGGCGATTGTGTATGCTAGTCACCTCATAAATGGATTATCAAAGACTGCGATAGGACATAAACTCCTCTGGAAGTTTGGTCTGGAAAGCTGCTCAAGGTCATAGTTTGCTGTAGAAATTTAGAAGTCCGGCCTACTTTAATGCCAAAGATGGCAAGGGGAATCCGCAAGCAAAGAAGTTTGTGTCCTGGGGCGTCAAAAAATATATGAAAGCCTACAGGTTATAGGACCTCGAAAGCAAGAACATCGTGTTGAGCCAGCATGTCACGTTTGATAAGACTTCAGTGTTGAAGTCTACCGTCTCTCAACAGGTGGAGAGGACGAATATCAAGGATGTATCGTAGCGGGTGGAGGTTGATGCTACTCCACCATCTTCAGTTGGTTCGGTATTGTGAGGACTTCACCGGATGTGACATAGGTTGGAGATCATGTAGCCAGCTTTGATGCTGAACAGGTAGAAGACATTGATGAGAATGTTGAATTATTTCCAGCAATTTGAGCCAAGATAAACCACGAAAGTGGGTGAAGAAGCATGAATCTCAAGCTTGTGACAGCGGCAAGCTCAAGTTGAAGGTCGTTGTTCTCTGTAATACCCCGTTCCCGGAATACGTACTTAGTTGCGTGTTCAGATTTTCGGTCGTATTTTTTCGATTTGTATCCTGTATTTATTCTGTATTATGAATTCCTTATATGATTGTTTTATCTTGGATTTGGATTCGTGGACTCGGAGTCAGCCCTAGTCTGAACCGAAGACCCGATCCTAGTGTATTACTCGATTTAGTCTTTCCGGTATTCTGATTTGACCGATTTCTGTTTCAAATATCATTTTCCAATATTATATATTTTCTATAATTTTCTAGATTTTTCTGGAATTAAAATGAAAGTCTTCAAAACCGGTGTCGGCCAGTTCCGTTGACCGATTCCCGGATTTTTATTTCACAATCAGCTAGGAATTTCTAGAAGGTTCTTTAGGCATTATTCCTTAGAATCATATTTCTACCTACATTCTTTTTCTGAGGATTTTATGAATTTATGAAAATTCCATCGGAGTCGGTAGGTAACTGATTCCGGGATTTTTAGTTTTAAAACTATAAAGTATTTCTTAAAACGGATTTCACTATGATACTTAGTATAATATTCTTGATTTTTGATAATTATTTCGGGTCGTTCCGAGATACTTGAATTTTGGACGATTCCGGTATTTTCCCGAAAGATTTCCGCATCTGCAACTGAATCCCGGGAATCCGCCACTTTCATTATTTTTCATTTTCTCTTCCAAGAGAATAATTTCCCTTTTCTATTTTATTTTCCTTTTCCTTTATTTCTTTCCTTCCTCCACAAGCCAAAGCCTTTTCCAATTTTCCAAAATTCCAATCTTTTACAACTTCCACTCACTTCCACACACTTCCACCAACTCCCTCATTAATACCCCTCTTTCTCTCTCTCTCCCATGGCCGGCCAAGTGGCCAAGAGAAGGACACTCATCCCCTCCTCCACTTTGCAAAAACCCCCCTCTCTTCTACTTTAATTGCATCGCCTTCACAAATCCAAAAACCTATAAATACTTTTCCTTTTCATTTCTAATCTTTTTCACTTCATTCTTCACTTCACCTTTCTCTTTCTTCTCTTCACCAAGAGCTAAACCCTAGCCACCTCCATCTTCTTCATCTCCACCACCACAACTACTCCACCTCTTCCCTCCATCTTCCTCCTCCTTCATCTCCATGGGAATCACCACAAGGGCATCAACTCCAACAAAACCTCCACCTTCTTCTTCGTCATCAACCACCATCACTCCATCACCTTGTACTTCTTTAGGTAAGTGTTCTTCTTCACCAAGCCTTGATTAATTCTTAGGATACTTGTATTTTCATATCATGTATACTTAGGTCTTCAAATCATGCCATTTGATCATCAAACACACAACCATAGAAATCTGTTCTGTTTGCTGTTTCCAGACGATTAGTCGACTAGACCTATAGATTAGTCGACTAGAAACTCTTAGTTGAAACGTAACCTTTTCTGGAACACAGTTTTAGTCGACTTAGGTTATTTATTAGTCGACTAGAAACCTCGATTAGTCGACTACTCCCTTGACCCTAGTCGACTAACCTTTCCTGAATCAGAAACCCAACTCTCTGTTACTCAGTATTAGTCGACTTGAGATGTCTGTTAGTCGACTTGAGATGTCTGTTAGTCGACTACTCTTTCCACCTAGTCGACTAACTTTTCCTGAAACCATAACCCAACTCTCTGGAACCCATTTTAGTCGACTATACCAGACTGTTAGTCGACTAACCCCTTTATTAGTCGACTACTCTCCCACCCTAGTCGACTAACTTTAGCTGTTTGTCATAGTTGATTTCTTTCTTGAATAGGAACCCTATCCTCTAGACTTGCATCATATATTGGTATTGTTTGACTTGTCTCTTGACAAACATCATCTTACCTTCTCTCCTTTTCTCTCCTCTTCTCTCTACATATTTATATCAGGTTTTGTGGCGCATCCCGAGCTTCCGTGGATTTTGGATCTTTTGGCATATTGGTGGTTTAGGCGAGTAGTCTCGCTCTTCTCTTATCTCTATTTGAGTTTCCCGTTTCGCCGGGACGATAAGTATTTCGCTTCTTATTTCCATATTCATGTATTTCACTACAATTTCTTGTATTATGGTAGCTTCATCTTGTGCTTGTACCATGCTTATGATATGCTTGTTTCTTCATCATATACCATGCGTGGCCGACCCTTCGTGGTCGTTGGACTTTGAGTTACTTTTATGTTACCTTGCCATACCATTACCTCAGGCTAGTCAGTTGCATGCTTTATTTACACATGTATATCACCTGACCATCTAGTGTGTTATCACCTGACCACCTGCCATGCTACCACTTGGTAAGACCTTTGTTATATTATGACTTACCTAGACTATTATCCATCTCTTGTCATGTTTGGTTGCTTGTTAAATATCATCATCTTGTCATGCTATCACTTAACACCCAGCATGATATACTTGACTTTGTGATTATCATGTTTACGGGAATCCTGTCTTGTTATTATGGGACTAAGTGCCACACAGAGCAAAGTGCCACACCATCCTCGGCGGGGGCCACCTCTTTGAATCTGTGGGGGCCACCTCTAGAATCCATCCCCTCAGAACAAAGTGCCACACCATACTCGGTGGGGGCCACCTCTTGAATCTGTTGGGCTATTCCTGTTATGTCCAGTCATTCCCGTAATCTGTTAATTACGTTAATAAACCATAAAAAGGACAACTTGTATGGGAATGGGAGGAAGTGATGGATGCCGGAATGATACCTTACTTATAGTAGTGGAATAAAATATTGACGATTCGTGTTAGTGGGACTTTGGGCCCACAGAAGATGCGTGTTAGGGGGACTTAGGGCCTCCAAACTGGTCCCAGGTGTATGGGAACTACTATAAGAAGCGCTATCAGTTCTCCATCTGCTTCCGTTAACAACCCTTGGCTTGCTTATATATGGATGTACGTGGGTTGGCCGTACACCAGGTCACATACCTAGATATATGGGTCAGACAAGTAATAATAATAATAGATTCTGCTATGATTCCTGTTACACTTGCTATACATGTTATGATTCCCGTTTTGTATTCCTGTTTGGCTTTCATATGATTTGCAACTCTGATTCTATACGCTTGGATCTCTGTGGCATGAGATAATGGTATATAGATGAGGGTTTCCTTGTTTGGATTATTCCTTCGATGTATTAGTCTCATGGGACCGTGACTTAAGCGTATACAATCACTTTTGCTTGTAATCAGCTTCACTTGGTTTTCCTGTTTTATGATGATTAGGTCATACCTGTTCATATATACTTCATTTGTGTTCTAACCCTCCTGTCTTCTGTACTTGACACTTGTGCTCCTCCTGACTCGCCACCTGGCATCCATATTCCTACTCGCCTGGGGAGTTTCATTGACTCCCCTGGATTCCCATGTCCAGGTTTCGGAGCTTGGAGCGTGTAGATTCTCCCCCCTTGCGGATCAGAGTAGCGCAGCGGCAGCGTGGATCTTCAGCCGATCATCCAGAGCTCCATCCTTCCAGGCCCCCTTGTGAGTCTCTCGAGTTTTCCTTTGCAAACTCGTGAGTGCCCTTTTTCTATTCATACTTGTACATTTCCTTGTATACTTGTATGTGAGCGCCCTTTTATGCTGTTCATATATGTATATCTCTTGTACTCTCGCATTTGCGCATTTCTGTGATGTATTATTATTGTAATATTCATCACCTCTGGTGATAACTCTGTGATTGTATATATATATGTGTTGGAATGTATAATGCACCATTTGCTTCCGTACTCTGATTCTTGTCTGTACTGATGCTTAGCGTATATACGGGAGGGTAGTTCTGACCTACGTATATACGTTGCAGTGACGTCCCCGTATCCGTGGAATCGGGGCGTTACATTCTCCATGACGGTTGTAAGGAGATTCATATGACTCAGTCAGGTCGGTTCGCTGCTGAAGATTCAGTCACAAGTGTTTGAGCTTAATAAAGCTCATTTTAATGAACTACGGTTGGCTTGATTCCTTGGGCAAAGTACGTAGGCAGCCGTAAAGGTGCAGCCATTTGGTGATGCAACCCATATGAAGCTGATTGGGTTCTCGAGAAGCTGATTGGGACTTCACGTAGAGGTGAAAGTCACGTAGAGGTGAAAAGTTGGACTTCACGTAAAGGTGAAGCATTGTGATCTCGATGAACAGTTGATCTTCTGGTGAGAAGATGGTTAAGCTTGCATAAAGGGGGTATGCATCCAGTTTGTTGAAGCCGACGATGGTGTTTGGTATGCTCTACTCAGATTTGATTGGACCGTCTTGAAGACATGAGGACTGGATATAGCCAGTTAGTTGGAGAGTCAGTGTTGGCTCATGATGGGTTTTTCTTAAGGTCATTTGGAATAGGGTTCTATTAAGTTGCTGAGTTGGAGACACGTTCGTTGGTCGGCTCATATTGTATTTCTCTTCGGTGAAGTGATGGGAAGGCATGAATGGTGCATTTTGTTTGGATAGCTGAGCTGAAGTTGAAAGCTTACAATTGATATTGGAGCTTGGTAAGAGTTGCAGGTGGCAACGACAAACTTAATTTAGATCTGTGAGATCAGTGGAAATCAATTGTACGTGTGCTGGTGATTCGTTTGAAGGAACAAGTTTCGTCTATTGACCAAATTGAGATCGTGTGTCGATTTCGCCGAGATCGTGTGTCGATTTTGTTTGAAGCGCTCAAGCCGAGATCGTGTGTCGATTTTGCCGAGATCGTGTGTTGATTTCGCCAAGTGTTCGTTGGAGTTCGGCTCAGATTTGAAAATCTTCACCGAGGTGGAGAATTGTATGGAGAGAGGAGATAGCGAAGAGATCGGAAGTCAAAGGGAGAAAGAACAACGATTGCAGTAGGCCAAGACAGAACCCGGTCGATCGCCTGGTCGACCGGTGTGCACGACGTGCACAAACATGGCCCGGTCGACCGCCCGGTCGACCGTGACAAAGGAAAGGTCGACCGGAGCGGTCGACCGACTGACATGGGCCAGCTCTCGGTTGGTCCCGGTCGACCGACCGGTCGACCGAGGACAAGGGCCGCCCGGTCGACCGACAGACGCATTTTGCTCTCCTTTAAAGATTCAGACTCCTTTTCTGTTTTGGGGTCGAATCCAATCAGGATTTCTTAAATCCCTGAAACTCTCTGGTTATAAATATAGGCTAGAACTCTCATGTATTGTGTCCCTTGAAAGTATCCCTCTGGTGTTCGTTTGTATTAATTGTTGAATCAATAAAATCTCTCTCCCTTGCCCCAAGGACGTAAGCAAATTATCAAACCTCTTTAAATATTGTGTTGGCTTGTTTTCTCTATTGTTTGTCTATTCTTGTCGTGTGGATACATCTCCAGCTGCATCTATCTCTATTGGTGGATTGCTCGTTGGTTGCTGCCCCGCGCGCAACAACATGTTTAGAAGAATTTTCGCCATAGAAGAGGGATGTGGGATCTATCGACCTTGGTCGTTAAAAATCCCCATTTTAAGTGAGATAAGTTTTTTTAATTATTATTATTATTGGTGCAGCCTCAAGTGTTACCAGAGAGATGGCACCCATGCTCCTGCCGCTCTTTGCAGAGGCCAGTTTGAAGACTGTAGCAAACAAGGATGACAACTTGATTAGAGAGTAGAGAGAGATCCTAGTTTCTGTGGCAATTATGGCCACCTGGTCCGCAGTCATGCGTCAAAAATTGTCTGCAGGAGATTGGCTTTCCAGTGGGGAGTCTGGGGACCTGTAGATTGATTCAAGTTTAGAAACATTTGACATCACAAATGAATCTTGTTTGATTTTGGATGCAGCTGGTAATTAAATTTACCATAATCCACAGGTTCTAAGTTTTTTAACATTGTTGAAGTTGTGTGATAGAATTTGGAGTTCTGGATATTGAAAATTTATTAGGCAAATACTCAGGCCCTACTGCATAAGGATTTCAGAGAGATAAACAGCAGGCTTTTAGTTTTGTGCAGGAGACCAATTCTCAAGCCATGGGTGAAAAGTTTTCTACTTTAGACTGCATGGACTGCTGTGTGCAAGAGTTTTCAATCCCTTTTGCGTGCATCCAGCGTAGGATCACACTAGCTTGTTTTGATCAATGACAGCTTTATGTATTCATGATAACAATCTGGAAGGTAAGAAGTCAGCTTTACAGTAATCACTTCAATTTGTTCAGTTACCCTGCTCGGTTGTAGAAACAGAACCTCTCATTGTTTGATCAAGTGATTTATTGACAAAAGCTTAACGTTGTTTGTTTCGTAAGAATTTCTCTTAAGCAGTGGATTTCTTTCTTTTTTGATGAATTATGGATACTTAGGAGTCTGATCAGATCGATGCTAACTTTGTCCGCGTGCATGTGAGATCAATCATCTGAACGATCTTTCGGCCAGCCTAATCATTGGTTATGATAAAGTTTATGACTAGGTTTAATTTAGTGGCATGATATGGTGACCTTGATTTGGTTTCTTGATCACCTATTCCCCTCTTCTCCTTTTGAAATGATGGGAGGTCACTCTCCTAGTGTTGTAGAGCATCTATCAAAAGTTGAGATTGATCTTTTTGGAGGGAACCCCCTGATGCTTCATCATCCATCTTTTGTTTTTTATTCTTCTTTTTCTTTTTCTTAGAGACCAAGAACTGAAGGCTTTTTTAATGGTAGTTTGGTGTCTCACTGACTGCTCCCACCAAAGGCAGGGCCCTCATGTCCTGTTGCTTCACATTCAGATCCTACTACCTACAAAGGCCGCCTCCATATCTCGTTTGTCCCACTCACCACCTGTAAATGGGTCCCCTTACAGCTTTGTTGGTATGGGCTGGCCCTGCTTTTGCCTTTGAGAGGTGTGAGCTAGGTTGAAATCATGGAGGAATTGTTTTTGTGAGAGAGAGAGAGAGAGAGAGACCCATAGATAGTGGAGATTTAGGTGTCATTACTGAATCTTGGAGGGACAATTTTCTTAGGGCCTCATGATTGTGGGAGGGTTTGCCCCCTGTTGGCATGAGAGAATCAAAGGTTGGCCATGCCTTTTCCCTGCAATATAACAATAAATCTCTCTCTCTCTCTCTCTCTCTCTCTTTCTCTGACTTTATACTGCTCTCCTGATTCATTTAATATGGTTGTAAGTCTTGTGACATTTATTTTTCCAGTTTTGAAATCTTGTGGACATATTTGCTACATCTTATTATACAGTTGTGCATGCATAACCTTTTTCTGTAGCTCCTTGAACTCATTAAACTCTTGTGAACTCTCTGTTTTTCTTTCTTACCATATTATTTTTGTTTCTAAAATATGATATAATACAGGAGAGAGCAATACACTCTCACTGATTTTGTTGGAAGCATATTTCATTATTAGTGTTGTATATTAGTATATTATAGTATTATATTGATATTATTCCATTTGGAAACTAATTTGTACCTGAGATTGATTGGGTAATAAGGAAATTCTGAGTATAAGAAGAAGACATGAGAGAGTTAATTTTAAGTAAATACCTAAGTTTACTGAGAATTGCTTATGACCAAAATTTTGATGGTATAAATTGATACAAAATATTTGAAAGTATTTTACTCTGAAAAATGCATGTATTTGTGTACTCTGCCAGTGTATAAAGATTAAAGACTAAAACTTTGAAAGGGACATGGATTTTTGTGGTGATTTTGAAATGCACGGACAAGTGACTTGTTGCCATACGAGTCACAGAATCACAATGGTGACATCCAAGTGACTTACAGCAGCATGATCTTGCTATCAGGTGACATTATGCTTCTTTTCTATTTTGTTCGATTTAAATCACATTATGGAGCATTATCTACACTCAACATCAGATTAGACTTAGATTTTTTTTTTCCCCTGGTTTGGACAATAATTAGTCATTAAGATTTTGCTCAATGGTAAGAACGAATACTAGGTCTAAAACGACTAAGGCTGCATCTTTTAATCATTATTCTCATAGAGTATCACATGATATTTCTTTTTCACTTGTAACAACAAAAAATTGCACTATATTTCATAACTATTGTTTTTTCATCATTACCCCTTTGTTTAGGAACTATATCATTAAATCCCAATGTCTATTGTGATATTATCTCATCTTTGGGGTTCACATTAATTGCGAATTATTGTCTGATAAAAAACACAAGTGGGTCTAACTTTCCGCATTCTAGTATTCAATCTCCAAACTGTGGAATCCAAAAGTATACGCACATCAATGAGGTTTGAATATGTTTTCACTTCGTTCTTTATTTTTTCGTTTTGTTTTTGAAAAGACCCGTAGGCTTACATCAAGTGAGGAAAGAAACTTTAATTGTAATAGAGGGAGGAGACTTTATATTATTAACCTACTAATAAAAAACAGAGAGAAATCAAGAAGAGTTAGCAAAGGAGTTTGCGTGTGACAGAAAAATTACAAATTCAAGACATACTTTTAACAATATATAATGAGATACTATCTGGTACCCACAAGATAATTATGACCTTACGGCGTGAAGAAAGAGGGAGATAAGGAGACTAAAAGGGGAGTCTGGGCTGCTCCACACAGAAGTAAATGCATACTGGAGAAGTACACCATATTGATACACGCAAGCATCTACTAGTTTTTTCTATATAAGTACCAAAAGAGTTATTTATTTTTCTTTCTTTCACCATCGACAGCAATTTACCTTGTTGGTTTAACCTAAAACATTTGAACATGACAATTACGTAGGACTAGTGGGTGCTTATAAAAAAAAATTCCATCGTGAAGGGCACAATTAAATCAAGAAGATAATTTAATTTTCGGGATTATTAAAGAGCTACTGCTGATCTACTAGGAGACGTATCCTATAGCTGAAAATGTGCGTGGGCTTGTGAGATTAATAAACTTATTTATCATTATCTCACATATATTTTAGGCTTTTAGTATTCAGTTGTATTTTAGTGGCTAGTTTTTCATAGTAATTGTTATTGTTGGTTGTCTAAAATATGAGATGGTTCTTTTCCATCTTGTTTGGGTTGGCTGCATTTTATGTGTTTCTTATCACTGTTGTTGTTGTTGGGAGACAGGGTCATAAGCATTCATGCTAGGAAAGAGAAAAAGTGGTACAAAGATAAAAGAGGACTTTAATTTCATAAATTACAAAGATAAGCCTAATATTCATCTCAGTTTTTGTTTTTTGTTATTTTATGTTTTGTTTGGGTAGTGAAAAATTATTCAATTTGAGTTGTCAAATTTCTATACCAAATAAAACTTTTAGGAAAGGGTACTTAAGTCATTAGAAAGTAAAAAACGTAGGAAGAACTTATTTCCTTATCAAGGAGTATTTACTTACTTTGTTGTATCAAATTCCACCTCAACTTGATCCCATCTTTCTAATTTTATTCAAAACAAATAAAAACTATGAAATAGATAAAATAAAGCAACTTTCTCGTCACATGTATTATGTAATTTCTACTCTGAGTTAGTTTTGTAGACTCTCACCTGATAAAGAGAACTTACAAAAAAGGAAGATATTTATTTATTCTTGATCAATAGTGTGCTGACGTAGCTATTGAGATCTAGCTCACTGGTAAGGGGTTGGAATAGGTTGGGGTTAGTCTCCAGTTCAAGTCGTAGTCACAGCTTTTGTCTCGAAAAAAATAACGCTATCTAACTCAAGTTTGCAGGCGTGGGGTTCAGTTACCTAGTATGGAGCAATATATAATTAACTTCTTAGAGAAGTGATATTCAAACCAAAAGTTACGAAAACCTGAATCTCTTATCATCATTAAATTAACATTATTCAACTCGTTAAATCTCCAAAAAACATTTCCCCTTCGGGTTTGCAACTCATCAAATCAATAATAACATCAACACCGAGCTACCATCTCCTTGCGAGCCTGTTTGGTTGTCTGCAAGTGCAAATTGTAAGTGGGAAACTATTTTACTTAAATAAGTAGTTGAAATTTTTTTTCATAAGTAAGTTTTTAAAAATTTAGTGAGCAATGTGGAAGCATAATTGGGAAAGTATACTGTCAATTATAATTTTTGGTATAATTATAAAGTAAAATAAAAAGTGAATTTTCATTGTTTATTTTTTTTGCTTGTAATTGTTAAACATGACATAAATAAAAAAATTTAAGTAATTAAATTTAAAACAGAACCTTCACTTAAATTTAAATGTAAATAAAAATACTAATTTAATACTAAAATATTAATCTAATAAAAAAATTATCTACTAATAAAAAGATTGTAAATATCTCTGCAAATGAGTACGCAAGGCAACCGGGCCTGCAAGTTGGCCAAAAAACTAATTTTTTGGAAACGGACCTTGCATTCTCAAATTCAACCAAATACTTGCCAATTTTTTTTTTTTTTCCTATAAATAAGCTTTGCAATCCAGCGCACTTACCGAACAAACTCAGTTGTCCCTCATAATCAAATGTACTAAAAAAAAGCTCCCTCATGCCACATCATCACTCAGTTATAGTCCCAACACAAAACAAATTTCTCTTTCATCAGATTAACAGACAAGCGCTAATCCCGGGTTTTTGTTTCAGCCTCCCCCATAACCCCGAAACACACGTGCCATACCGGTGCAAAATACCCTAAAAACAAATGAAAACAATTACCCCCAAAACCGTACATTTGTACATCTACAGCCGAACTGTGCTCGTGGGCCCCATGGTCCACAGTGGGGCCACCTCGGTACTCGAGAATGCCCATGGGTTTGACCCACATGAAAACATTCCTGCGCCCAAATTAAACCATGTAAAGTGGCAAACCATCACATCAGTCGCCACTAAGAACCCTTTTTAAGGAATCTAATCTCCGTACTAAACCTAGTATTAACAGCAAACCCGCTCCTAATTTTTCTGTTCATATTGGCCGACCGGACCGGGCCGGGCCGGAAGCCGGAGCGCAAGTACAGGTTGGCCAGCTCTGCCCGCGGTCCGATGGTCGAGAACGAACCACGTGAACCCCTCGCTCAGTTCCCGTACTCCGCCAGTACACCTGAAAGGCTGAAACGACCACGCGCTGCTCTCCTCTCGGCCTCACGAGCCCTCGGCCCGCGTTAAGCTCACCGCCTCCGGTCAGTTCACCGCTCCCGCGTGTGGGTCCCGCACGAGTACAATAATTTACTCGCTGGGAGAAGGAAAAATTAAATTATTAAGGGGTCTTTTCGAACGCGGCGTCCGTACGTACCTGACAGCGACCATTAAAAGAGATGGGGCACATGCCCCCAGTCACATCAGTAAAACACCACTGACGGTTGTGATCTGCTGGTGGGAAAATTCGACGGATGAGATTCGATGAGGACTGAAGGGGAAATCTGGCGCTTTTCTCTCTCATCGACGATTGGGGGATGGGTTTTCTTTAAACTCGGTGAATTTTATTATTATTTTTTTTCGGAATGGGTTATTTAATTCGGCGAATAATAAAGGTGACAGCGAGAGTTTCCGCCCCCAAAGAGAGCGATTGTATTAAAAAGAGGTGGAGCGCTTTTATTTCTTTCTCTGCTTCTACTTCTTTTATTTATTTTTGTTTAAAAAACTTTTGAAGGATCTTTTGGTTCTTTTTTTTTATTGATATTTTTGGTTCTCTCAGAGCTTGAGTGGTTCGATTTGATGCCGATTTTGAGGGACGAGAGCTTTTCCGAGGTCGGCTGAGCTTATCAGAACTTGTTGCTGAGTGATTTTAGCTTAAAACTCTAGATTTTGGTTCTAGTTGGAGTTCTTTGAATCGGCAGTGGTTTAGGTTTCAATTGAGCACTTGAATGGTTCGAAACCCTAGCTGGCTTCAAGGTGGAATCTTGAGCGTTGGAGCTTGTGTGAGTTTTGGTTGTCTCCTTCGTTTTGAGTAGAATGCGAGTGTTTTGATTCGATTCAGAAGAGCAGATGGAGCTTTGGCTCTTCAGTTGGAATCAAGAAATGAGGTCAGATTCTTTGGTCGAGCTCTGTTGAAGCTTTAGGGATTCAAGATGAACTCTTCCATGAGTTTAGGCGAGCAGGATCAAGAAGGTATGCTGTTATTTTACACTCTTTCCTTGTTTCCACACTAAAAACGAAAAAAAAAGACTAGAGCTTTGGATAATGAGATTTGATGTAGGAGGAGAGAAGAGATGCTTGAACTCGGAGCTCTGGCACGCCTGTGCCGGGCCTCTGGTCTGCTTGCCGACATTAGGCACTCGTGTTGTTTACTTCCCTCAAGGTCACAGTGAGCAGGTACGATTGACACTTTTCCATTTTTCTCGCTAAAGTTGGGAAGAAGTTTGATTTTGATATTAATTGAATGTTGTATTTGTACAAACGAAGGTTGCCGTTTCGACCAACAAGGAGGTTCAGGGCCACATCCCGAATTATCCAAATTTGCCTCCCCAACTGATATGTCAGCTTCACAATGTAACAATGCATGTAAGCTTCTGCAGTAGATTTTGCACGTTGAGGTCTAATAGAGTTGATGATAGAAAATGCTGACTGGTCGTGGAATTGAAATTTCAGGCAGATGTGGAAACTGATGAAGTCTATGCTCAGATGACATTACAACCTCTAAGCCCGGTAATGTAGAGATATTGTTCTGGAGATTGTTTAGTAATTACAGTAACTGAACACAATTGATGTTGTTTTGCAGAAAGAACAGAAGGATACTTATATTCCCATTGAGATGGGTACAGCGAGCAAACAGCCAACGAACTATTTCTGTAAGACTCTAACTGCGAGTGATACGAGTACCCATGGAGGGTTCTCTGTTCCTCGCCGTGCAGCTGAGAAAGTGTTTCCACCTCTGGTTTGTGGGTCATGTTTATGTTTTTTGTGGTTTTGAATTTATTTTTATTGGAATTGCCTATAGAAGTAAGTGAAATTGCGATTTTGACTATTTGTTTAGGATTTCACGCAGCAGCCACCTGCACAGGAACTTATCGCGTGGGACATTCATGATGTTGAGTGGAAGTTTAGACATATCTTCCGAGGTTAGGACATTCACCTAGCGATGAATTCTTTTTCTTCTAACTAACATGATTAATGCAATAACCTTTTCCTCAAGAGTGGAAGTGAAAAGGAAAAGAAAGAGAAAAGAGAAAGAAGGGGATAACTAGTACATGAAGTTTATAAACCATAAGCGTAAGCTATCGTGGGTTACTGCAAGTGAAAGAAGATATGTAACTTATAAAATTTGATTTAACAAACTATTTTTATTAGCTACCATGTTATGTAACTACATCTGCACAACTCTGGACAAACCTTTCGAGGTTCAGCAGACAAATACATATAATTAAATTTCCCTCCTGAAATGCCATTCCTTAGTGAGTCAATGTTATGACTAAATCACTTCAATTAGTTGCAGTTACCATTACTAATAAGCCATCGACATAACAACCATTCCTAAATACTGTTCATCCATAATTGTGATATTAAAGTGAACAATGAAATGAGGGAGTTAATAGCTTATCTTATTATTTAATGGCACTAACTATGCTCCTTATGTGGTACATTCACTGATAATAGATATTGGACTACTAGGAGAGTTCACGAAATACGGACTGCATGGCTGCACAATGCAAACGTTTTAGAGAAAAAAGTTATACCTAAAAGTAAAACGTTTACATAAATGAAATCATTTTTCTTTAAGAATATTGGGAGAAATTTGGTCGATTACAAATGTGAGAAGGATTGAAAGATTGAATTTGGAACATCGTGATTAGTATACTGATGTGAAACATGTGTGCGTGCAAGATAGAAATGAGTGATGTAGCTGAAATTTGCAAAGTTCCACCAAAATTACGACATGGGTAGGAAAATAATTAAAACTTGTAATGTGATAGATTTACAAAAAGTGTAAGCGCAGGTTGTACCATTTTGATCTCAAATAAATCAATGCAAATACTAAGCTATAATGACACAATTGTATAATAAATATCAATGTCCAACAATTATAGGATTATCAGATTCTCACAATCTCACAGATTTTTGTGGCAGCAGATAAAATTGATAAAATACTAAAAAACAATTATCAAGACTCACAAATAGAGATCGTGTCTAGAAAATGTAGCTATTGAGGATTACGTCAACCTAGGGGTCCTGCTAATGCGTAGCTCTATCTTCCACGAGTGCAACACTTTGAGAACGGCTCAATTTGGACTCCGAATGGCAGAGAAACAGCCCGAAAATGAAATCCGAAGCTTAACAAGTCTGTTTTGGCTTTTCGGGTCTGCACTGTTATTTCTCAAGAAATTGACGTGTAAAAATCTTTAATTGATTGCAAAGAAGATTACAACGGATCAATATTCGGCTACAAAAGAGGGAAGGATGGTTGATCTTCTCTTTGTTTAATGTCGGGTTCTTCGTGTGACGATAGAGAGTGATTCTTGTTTTTCGCTGACGAGCCGAGCTTGAAGCTTGAGTTGGGACCTTCTTACTCTCTTTTAGAGCTCTGAATAAAGTATGAATTTTAAACAATAGCTGAAATCTCAAGGAGATTAAGTGAACTTGTTAGCACAAGTTGAAAAGAGACCTTTCTTTGGAATCCTCTCTCCTTGAAAATTCATTCTTTAGAATTCTCCTCTTAGAAAATCCTCCCCCTTTCTATAGCTTTTCATGGCTATTTATAGGTTTTTCTGAGGTGTATCTGACCCCTTAAAAATCTCTCCATGATTGTAGGCTGTCTAAAAAATCACCAAGACAAGCCACCAAAACGCAGAGATCCAAGACCCAGACGCAAGGCTAAATGTGACAATCAAGACGCGAAAGTCCAAACCCGCGTCTCAGTATTAAGGCACGCGGGCCCGACACCCGCATCTCAGCCTCAAGACGCGAGAGTCTGAACCCGCGTCTCAGAACCAAGACGCGTAGGGTCCAAACCCGCGTCTCAACCTCAAGGCGCTAGGGTCCAAACCCGCGTCTCGGTTACAACCACCCTGATTATGGCGCCGTTCACCGCCCATGTAGCGGGAAAGTTGGCCCTCATCGTGGAACACTTTTAGGGGGCACGATCACCCCCTAAACCTCTATAAATAGCCCCGTCACTATGAAGAGGGGGAGAACTTTTGGAGAGAGCTTTTTGGGAGGGGGCGATCAGCATCAAGGTCAAACTTCTGGCAATCGGCAACAAGAGGGCGACACAGAGAGAAAAGAAGCAGATCAACTCTTCAGTAAGTTCGCTGCGTACGAGCTAGCTTTCGCCTACCTTCTCTTCGAGAGTTTTGGTAGACAGAGCTGAGTTACTCTTTCTACCGGCCAAAGAGGAGATCCCAGAAGGACGGTCATCTGGTCAACGGAGAACAAGATTCACTCTCCACCGCCACACGAAGAACCCAGCATAAAACAAAGGGGGAATTCAAGATTCAATAATCTCCCTCCCTTGTAACCGGAAGATTAGTCTGTTGTAATTTTTCATCTGATTCAAGGGAATTTTACACCTTCTTTTCCGTGTCATACAAGAGATGGCGACTCCGCTGGGGACTACTTTCGTCACTGACGAACAGATCGTGGCGCAGGATGACGTCCTCCGTAAGGGAAGATGGTCGAATCACTCGTTGTCGAGTTCGACCAGGCGAAATACGAAGAGTTTCTCTCTTCCGGCTCTAAGAGCCCAAAGACCCGCGTCTGCCGCCGGGTCTCGAAGGGGAATGGCCTCGAAGCCCAAACTGTGGCTTTCTCGAGCCCCCCTGCTGCCGACTGTGCCAAGTAAGGTACACGCGCCAACGCCTCTCAGAAGGCCCGCGTGGTCCCAGGCACATCTGCCTTTGCGACCAACCGCGTCGCACAGAACACCCGCGTCAACGTCTCTCAGGAGACCCGTGTGGTTAAACTCCCTGATGTTCAACATCAGGATGTTGGTTTCTCTCCACCTCCTCAACGCAATCGAAACGCTGAGCGTCGACAGAGGAGACGTGCGCGTCAGCCGCAAGTTGGAACTGTTGGTTGTCCAACTGAGGCTGGACGCGACGTACAGTCTCGCGCCTTGCCCGCGTCACGTCCAGTACGTGAAATCCGCGTTTGGCGCCCGAAACGCGCGACTCCTCAAGTTGAGTCCTCTGAAGACCAACTTACTAAGCGTCGAGACGAAGCTTCTACGTCTCGTCCAACGCAAGAAGCACGCGCCCACAGGCGTGGGGCCCTGCAGCCCACTCTCTCTCACGCGTCTCAGCCCGGACGCACCAGGCAGCAACGTGATACTCGCGTCTCATCTCAACAGAGACGCCAAACGCGCGTTCCGCAGTCGCGACGCGGAAACCGCGTCCCTGAAGTCTGCGTCCATTCTGCACAGCACATGGATGCCTCCCGTCTTCGACGCTGTGAGGCTAGTCTCTTTGATCCCTCTTCTATGGATTTGAGGGATTATCTGACAAAGAAAAGAAGTGCCCACCAGGTCACTTCATCTTGCTGCTGCCAACGGCTCATCTCCATGCTTGCGGAGTGCCGTTGCGGGTCGAGTGTGCACCAGCAGTCCTTAGTTAGGCAGCTGACCTCGATTCCCCCGTCAGCCAAAAGAAGGCGCTCCCATAGAAGGAGAGTCTTCTCTGACGTTGAATACCCGAGCTTACTGCGAACATGACAAGCAGGAGCAAGGGGAAACAACTTGCAGTCAGCTCAGACGAGTCCGAGTCTGACTCTGAACCGGAAGGGGTGTATCGACACACTCGCACCCGGACGGGGGCCATTCCCCCAATTGACTATAATGCCTTAGCCCACGGCGTTAGAGTGAATGAGTCTCATTCCGCCGTAGCGGAATCAAGGGCTTCGAACTCTTCCGTCGAGAAGGAGACCTCTGCCTACATGACAGGCACTCCTGAGGAGACGACAAGACGTATAGAGCAGGTCCAGAAAGCACAAATGGACATGATTATTTCTCAGCAGGCGTCGATTGACTCCCTCAAGCAGGCGATTGCACAACTGCTTGAAGACAGGAGGAAATCTCCTCCTAGGAGGTCAAAGGGCAAAGGGAGAAAGGGAGAGAACTCATCTTCCGAACCTTCTGAGGAGACGCGGCGATCTACGTCCGGCTCGTCCAAGTCCTCGTCGCAAGCGAAGGGCGACCGAGACCCAGGGAAGGCTCATGCTAAAAGGATGAGTCAATTGGAGGAACGCCTCAATGCCCTTGCCAGTCGCAAAGACCTCCAAGAAGCTGGAGTGGTCCGGCCTTATCCAGCTGAGTGGGATCTAGTCCCGTACCCTCCTAAGTTCAAGGCTCCAACCCTCCAAGCCTTCGATGGGAAGGGGTCCCCTAATCAGCACATCTACTACTTCAAATCCCAAACCGGGAATGTAGTAGATAATGACGCCATCCTGGCGCGACTATTCATCGGCACCCTGAAAGGGTTGGCCTTTGAGTGGTTCATGAAACTCCCGGAAGGTTCTATCAAGAACTGGGGCGACTTGGAGAAGCTGTTCCTAACACGCTTCTTTGAAGACGATTCCGAGGTCACAATGCCCACCCTGTTAGCTACGAGACAGCGAAAGGGAGAGTCCGTCAAATCTTTCGTGGAAAGATTTCGGAACGTGGCACTCCGGTGTCCAAGCGGTATGACCCAGGCCACCCTGGTGGAAACATGCCGCCACAACCTCCAAACCTCACTCCTTGCTCAAATAGGAGTTGCTGAAAGCCGCACCTGGAAACAATTAGTCCAACAAGGTGAACAGGCTGAGGAGATTGTTGCCCGCGTCAGGGCAGAAGAAGGCAAGCCTAGGCCAGAAAGGTCAACTAGGCGAGCGCCAACACCTCCCTCCAGACGAAGCGGAAGGATAATTTGGCGACGGAGACCAAATCTCCCACCAAACCTCAACCAGCCAAGGCGAGTGGCTCTTCAAGCCAACCCCGCGCCAACAAGCAGTATTCCTTCAAGGAGGAACATGTTGATTCGCTCTTCAAGCTACTCAACAAGAGCAACCGACTGAAGCTCCCTGAAATTAGGCGCCCGGAGGAAGTCGGCAAGACCGACAATCCCACTACTGCATGTACCACAGGATGTTGGGACATCCTACCAAAAGCTGCTACGTCTTCAAGGACATCCTTCAGGCTCTGATTGACGCGGAGGTGCTAAAGCTCCGACCAGAGCAGAAGAAGGTCACGGCTAATGTGACGTCGGTTCTCCAGTTCGGGAGACAACCTCCAACGCCTGCGGGGGTAACTCCTATTCCAAGGGGAGAATTAAGAGTGGTCAACACAGACCCTCACCAGCAGCAGGAGAAGGGCTTGGTACCCGTCCCTACGCCTCAAGGGGAAATTATGTGGGTCCACCCTGACCTAGTGGACAGCCAGCAGTGGACTACTGTAACCAACAGGAAGTCCAAAGGCAAGGCAAAAGCTTCTTCCTGCCATGTGGTATGTGCTTCCTCCCGAGAAGCAGAGGATGATGTTCCCTCATTGACTGATTCAGAAGAGGAAACAATAGTCTTGGCCGCAGAGCCCAACCAACCAATGACGGGGACTCGTTCGGGACAGCCCTACTTGAAGCAGTACGGCGAAATGGCGGCAAACCCTCCACAACCGGCTGCAGAGCCAACTAGGCCCTCCACGAAGCCACCAGTGGAGAAACAAATAGAGACTCGATTCTCTCGAGCCCTTCAAAAGGGTATAGCGGAAGGATCCACAACGCCTTACCGCTTTGATGTCTTGGCTCAATTGGCCAACATCCCGGCGCGGATCACCCTGTATGAGCTTCTAAGACTATCAAAGTCGACCAGGGAGGCCTCCAAGAAGCGCTGGCAAACGCTGAGGTCTTTATGACCCAGGTGCCAAAGAAGGAAGATGTAGAGAATTGTCTCCACACCTCCCAGAATGCTCCCTGCATTATCTTCACGGCAGATGATATGCAGGTTAAAGGGAAGCATGATCGGCCCCTGTACTTCACAGGTTATATCGGATCATCTGAAGTGAACCGCATTCAGGTAGATCCAGGGTCCGCACTGAGCATCATGCCCCGCCGAGTCATGCAACACCTCGGCATCCCTACTCACCGTCTGAGCCCTACACAGACAACCATCTACGGGTTCAATGCCAATGGCACCCGTCCGATGGGAAGATCAAGCTCAAGTGCCAGATTGGGAGCCTCAAGTCGGAGGTGACGTGCTACGTCATCGATGCCGACACTTCCTACAATCTGCTGCTGGGACGACCATGGATTCACCGCAACTCCATCGTTCCCTCCACTCTTCACCAAGTCATGAAATACATTGACTCGAGTGGGAAGGTGCAAACGTTGGTTGCCGAAAGGTATCCGTTTAAGGGGGTCGAAAATTATTTCACGGACTCCCTCCTATATCAGGATCCGGTGGATGAAACCCCGCAACTGGAAGTGCCAGACTGGTAATGAGGCTGACACTGAGCCCGAGCAAGAAGAGTGCCTGTGGAAGTTGGAACCACTTGTAAAGAGCACTAATGAGCTCGATGTTGATAATACCACCGACGATGCAGGCGGCTGGTATATTAATGAGAATTTAGACTTTGAGTATTTTTCTGCGTGTGCATCCGATTCAATACCGTCGGATACTAGTACCGACATAGACGATGACATCTGGTCGGCAATGGATGCTTTGACATCATTGCATGTACCAGTAAAATCATCTTTCGGGACATACCAGGATAATGGAGATGCGCAGGAATCTATATTCATGGTCCCGACAAGACGAAAAGGCCAAAAACCAATTCTTTTTGGGCGAATCTCGTCTGAACCAACTCCCCGCGAAGAATCGGAAAGCGAGGAGGAATCCCCTCAGCTCGACCATTATGAATCGAAAGCACTCAGAATGATGAAGCAAATGGGTACGATCTAACCAACAAGCCCGGGTTGAACTTCGGCAAAGGAAGGAGAACCCTGCTTCGATCGTTTGTGCCGAAAGGAAGGCCCCTGATTATTATCATCGGACGCGCAGGGGGTTGGGCTATGTATCAACTCCAATCCCATCAGCCTCCGGTTCTCAAGAATCGTCGAACAACGATCACTCTTCAGACACATCATCTTGGGGGTCAGATGTCAGTGTCGGCAACATCTTCAAGAAACTTTCAGTGAACATGGTTTCGACAAGCCGCCTGGAAGATGGAAATGAAGAAATGATCCAATCTGATACAGATCCATGGATCAAACATTTAAATGCTCTTTGGGATACCCGCTTTGAACAGCGTGAGCCACCCACAGAAGACAAGGTTGTTCAGATCAATCTAGGAGATGAGGCTAACCCTAAGCCCATCTTCATAAGTGACGGCCTGTCACCATCGGAGAAGAAGGATCTAATATCTCTTGTACAAGAGTATATAGACGTCTTCGCCTGGAATTATGAGGACATGCCAGGACTTGATCCTCAAGTGGCCATGCACCGCCTCAACATCAATCCGGACGTAAAGCCTGTCAAACAACAGCAGCGACGGTTTCGCCCAGAAATAATGGAGGCAATTCAATCAGAAGTCAGAAAACTTATTGATTCTGGCTTCATCAGGGAAGAAAAGCATCCCGATTGGGTAGCCAACATCGTCCCCGTCTCCAAAAAGAACGGGAAAATCCGGATCTGCATCGACTTCCGCGATCTAAACGAGGCCTGCCCCAAAGACGAATTCCCATTGCCAATCACTGATGTTATGATTGACAATACTTGTGGATTCGAACGAATGTCCTTCATGGACGGATTCTCAGGATACAATCAAATCAAAATGTATCCTGATGATGAAAAGCATACCTCCTTCAGGACTCCTCTAGGGGTATATTGCTATACTGTCATGCCTTTTGGACTGAAGAATGCGGGGGCAACCTACCAAAGGGCCATGAACGCCATTTTCCATCAGCAAATACGCAAAACGGTGGAATGTTATGTCGATGACATTGCGGTAAAAAATCGTATTAAAGGAGATCACATAGCTGATCTGAAGTGGTCTTCGACATCATGCGGGCTCATCAATTGAAGATGAACCCGCCAAGTCCTTCCTGGGGGTAGCCAGTGGCAAATTCCTAGGATTTGTTGTGACTTCCACAGGAATCCATTTGGATCCGGAGAAAGTCCGCGCTATCCAAGAGATGCAACCCCCGAGAAACCTCAAGGAACTCAGGGGTTTACAGGGTCGATTGGCGTACATCCGCAGGTTCATCTCAAACCTCTCCGGAAGATGCCAGCCCTTCGCTAAGTTGATGAAGAAGGGTGTCTCGTTCATTTGGGACGATGCTTGCCAACAAGCGTTTGAGGAAATCAAACAATACCTCACCCAACCACCAGTCCTTGCAGCCCCGGTGTCCGGAAAGCCTTTCCTGGTGTACGTCCGGGCAATGGACCATTCTTTGGGAGCTCTACTAGCTCAGAATGATGAAGAAGGACGAGAACAGGCAATCTACTATCTGAGTAGAACAATGATCGGAGCCGAACATCGGTACAACCCGATCGAGAAGGAATGTTTGGCACTAGTGTTCGCCATTCAGAAAATGCGACACTATCTGGTAGGCCAGACTATAAATGTCATATCAAAAGTCAACCCTCTGAGGTTACTTATGACTAAACCTTTATCGCTAAATGGCCGACTGGCAAAATGGGCCATATTGCTATCACAATATGAAATGCACTTTCTGCCGCAGAAAGCCATTAAGGGACAAGCGGTCGCAGACTTCCTAGCTGAACACCCAGATCCGAGGGCAGCCAAAGTCTACGAGGATCTCCCAGACGAAGTGGCCGAAGTCTACCTGACTCAGACATCGTTCGAAAGTCAAGTGTGGCAACTCTTCTTCGACGGTGCATCAAGGACAAGCCCCAAGGGACACGTAGTGGCAGGGGTAGGAGTAGTACTTGTCTCCCCACAAAATTATGTGATCCCCCGAGCTGTCTCATTAACAGAGCCTTGTTCCAACAATATGGCGGAGTACAATGCTCTATTAATCGGGATGCAATTCGCCAATGAGATTGGCGTTAAAATCTCGAGGCATACGGCGACTCCAAGCTCATAGTCAGCCAAGTTCGCGGGGAGTACGAAGTCAGACATGAAGACTTGGTACCCTATTACAATGCAACTATCCGCATGGCCGAGGGATTTAAAAGCTTCTATATCGACCATGTACCACGCAGGCAAAATGCGCACGCAGATGCACTCGCATCCCTGGCTGCCTCCTTAGCTCTTCCAGCTGGAGCAATGGAGAAGATATTCGTCTACAGCCACGACTTGTATTGCCCGAGAAATGCTCTCGAGGATTATCAGGAGTCAACGGGAGGTCTTCACCGCGAAGAAGCACTTGAAGCGTCAACCGGCCCAGAGCTTAAAGACTGGCGATTCCCCTACATCGACTATGTCTTATACGGCATCCTGCCTGAGGACGCCAAAGAAGCGGCTGCCATTCGAAGGAAAGCCCCTAAGTTTTACTATAATGCGATTACACGAACATTGTATCGTCAGTCGCATGACGGGATCTTACTCAGGTGCCTCTCACCAAAAGAGGCCCGGGAGGTATTGAAAGAGGCCCACGACGGTACGTGCGGAGCCCATCAACCTGGCCCAAAACTGGCACATCGACTCCAAAGATTGGGTTACTATTGGCCCAAGATGGTTGCCGACGCCGTCGCCTATGCCAAAAGATGTCACGCTTGCCAAATACATGGAGATTTTATCCATCAAGCACCAGGGTACCTCCACTCTACGACCTCTACATGGCCATTTGAGATGTGGGGGATGGATGTGGTTGGTCCTATCAGCCCACCATCATCAAAGGGACATCGGTTCATTCTAGCAATAACCGATTACTTCTCCAAATGGGCCGAAGCCATTCCTTTGAAGGAGGTCAAGTCGTCCAACGTGATCAAGTTCGTAAAACATCACGTTATTTACCGTTTCGGTGTACCTCGGCGGATTGTCCATGACAATGGACCCCAGTTCATCAGCCAGGCATTCCAGAGATTCTGCGCTAAGTTCAGAATCCAGAGTGTGTCTTCAACGGCATATTATCCTGCCGCTAACGGCCTCGCAGAAGCTTTCAACAAGACCATTGGTAAGCTTCTCAAAAAGTTCGTCTCGAAAAGTCAACGGGACTGGGACGACAAACTAGGTGAATGCTTATGGGCCTATCGCACAACAGTACGAACCCCGACAAAGGCCACGCCGTTTTCCTTGGTATACGGATGTGAAGCCGTGCTTCCCCTGGAAATCCAAATTCCATCTCTACGCGTCGCCTTGACAGCGGAGATGACGACAGAGGAGAAGCATCGACAGCGACTCCAGGAACTGGAGGCCTTAGACGACAAGCGTCTGCAAGCCCAACAGCAAATCGAGCTCTACCAAGCTCGAATCACCAGAGCCTTCAACAAGAAAGTTAAAGTACGAACTTTCAAGAAAGGCGACCTTGTCTTAGCCGTCAGAAGACCCATGGTGATGACGCACAAGACGAAAGGAAAATTCCAACCCAAATGGGAAGGACCATTTGTGGTAGAGTCAGTCTACTCAAATGGGTCGTATCGCCTCATAACTTCAAATGGCGATACACTTATGATGCCAATCAATGGCAGATTCCTGAAGAAATACTATTCTTAGATGGTATTCTTTCGCTGATCAAGTTAAAAATACACCTCTGATCAAAACAAGAAGGGCTGCTTCATTAATATCCGACGCCTCCGACGGCTAAGGATAGAGGAAAATGTTGGCTTTTAAGCCCAACATAAGTCTTCGACAACTCATCATGCTGAGGGGAATAGCATGGCTAGCCCAACTCAAACGGTAGTTGGTAAAGGCACCTCAAATCCGTTGATAGCTGAGGGTTTGCTAAAAATCCTAAGTGGACTTGGATCCACTCCTTCCTCCAAAATCCCTTATCAATTCTCATTCACAGAATGGTAGGTCTACAAAATACATTACTAAGTTAACACTATACCTCTGGTAATGGAAATTTTTCAATATTCCTTGTCGAGTACAAACTTTGCTTGTCAACTCTACACGGAGTATCAAACTTTCAAATTTGCCGAGTTAACACTATACCTCTGGCACTTCAAATTTTCACTTGTCAATTCTCACCAATAGAATGACAGGTCCTCAAATTGCTCTTATCATGAGTCAATCTTTGTCAAGTTAATACTACACCTCTGACGAAATTACTGTTAAAGTTTAACACCACACCTCTAAACAGTAATCAGGTTTCTGTCAGGTTTAATATTACACCTCTGACAGTCACTTTTCTTCAGACTTCCATATCGAAGCTGAAATGGATGATGCTAAGTTAACATTACACCTCTAGCATCAAGTCATTGCTAAGTTAAACAATACACCTATGGCCATGACTTTCCCTCGGACTTCCTTATACAAGCCGAGATGACCAATGCCAAGTTCAACATTACACCTCTAGCATTACCCTCACTGTCAAGTTAAACATCACACCTATGACAGTGACACTTCTGAGTTAAGTTAATATCACACCTCTGACTCACATCCATGTCAAGTTAACGTTACACTTCTGACAAGACCACTTTCAACCCGTTAAGTTAATATCACACCTCTAACGGTAACAAACTTTCCTAGATTCCCCACGAGTCTAGTCTCACTTGTTATTCTCTTCAACAGAATAACAAGTCCACCTAAAAAACATTGTTAGGTTAATACTACACCATCAACAGTGTTTCCCTCAAATCCCCAGTCGAGCCCAATCAAGTTAATCCCAAACACTTGATAAAAGTTCACCCTCCCTGGGGGTACCAATTCTACTTGTCGCTTTTCTTATAAAGTGGCAGGTCCACTAAAAATTATTTCATCTTTGTCAAGTTAATATTACACCTCTGACAGTACTTTGAGAGTTCCTGAAATAGGATCTTTCCCTCCAAAGTTTGACTTGTTGAGATTATCATCATAATTTTGACAAAGTCAGACAAGGAAAGAGGCAAAAAGAAAAGTGTCGCTTTTATTTATTTCCAAACATATGAAAGTGATACAAAACGCTCTCTTATACAATAAGATGGAGTGTTACAGTAAAAACGCTCTCTTATACAATAAGATTGAGTGTTACAATTAAGGAGTACAAAGAAGTCCCCCTCTCTCTTAGAGGTTACACTCACTCCTTATAAGCCGCGTCTGATTCCAAGTGCGCGATGTTTTGTGGCTACAATAGAAGCTGGTTACACCACGATGCATGATGTAAACATCGAAAGCGCTCTAGCTGACTAAGCTAAGAGCAATGGTGTTCTTGAGGTCTGGTGGCAACAGAAAGTCCTGCAACCCTTCGTTTAGGAGCGTCCCTTTCCCTAGCAGGCCATCCAACGGACATAGACTGTCCTTGATGTGACTTCTGGAGTGGGAGAGGAAGAGGATCTTGTCCGCCACCACAACCGCCGGAGCCCTCATCGCCGTCATGCATAGCCTGACCATCTCTTGCCAGCAGGCATGAATGGCGAAGCAGATCTGAAGAGACCTTGGCGAGGGTTGGGTCCTCGTCAGAGTTGTAATATACTCTCTTATAGGTGACGAGGACCATAATATACTCTCTTATAGGTGAACATCGAACAAGTTCGCCGGCCAAAGCATCCTTCCAGGGGCCCAGCAAACCAGCAAGCCTACCTGCAAGAAATGAAACAAAGGAATCAGAACAATCTGCAACTTAGTATGCTTCAACAGAGAAAAACTAAGTCGCAAATGCGGACTGCAGACGCGGGAATGATCCACGCAGTCAGCCAAGCAGACGCGGGAATGGCCCACGCAGTGAGCCAAACTGCTGCGTCAGCAGAGACAAACGCGAATCAAAACGCGGTCTCGTTCTGCGCCCAAGTCGAAAGCACAAACGCCGAAAAGGCACAGACGCCGAAAGTTGCCATCTCCTTGTTGAGTGAACAAGAGTTGCAAGGCTCGGGTCTGAAACCTTTTTGGAATCCGTTCAAAGTAGTGGCTATAAAACGCGCCAAGACAGTGGCTTAGAAACGCAAGCTTTGTGAACGAAGCCAGCGCCAAGTGCCAAAGACCCCTGCACTCGCGTCCAGAGAAGTTTAATTCTGTGGCGCAAATTCCAGAAGGAATGCACCAACACAGACTTCGTGAGGGGGTCCAGATAATGATGATGCCAAGGTACAGGCCGTGGTAGATTAAAATATCATGGCTAATCGGGACGGCGTACCAACAAAGGCTTCTACCAAGAGTCGGGCTCTCCGCGTCCAGACGCGGACGTGCAAGATGATCAGAGAGACACTCTGCCCCGAAGAGACCAAACAGGAGCATACAAGCCCTGGGTCATCTTCATCCACAGAGCCATCCTCATCCATGGAAACAACACTCTGAAGAAGATGAAGGTTCTCAGAGCGCTCGCTCTCAAAAAGAAAACAGTCCAAAGATTGGATTGAAGGGAGAGGGTGCGCCCTATTTATAGGCAGCCCCCGATGACTGCAATTAATGATCTCTTAATCTGAACCGCCGGCCTTAATGACTGCACGATTGTCAAGATCCACTAAGGGACTGACGCGTGTAACGCCGCTTCGAAAACCGTCGCAGGCGCCAATCTCCAACCACCCGCATCGGTTCCTCATTAAGGGAATTGACGCTCAAGACCAATAAGAAGCCGACGCGTGGATAACCGCTTCGGGAAACAGCGGAAAATCTGCATTCCCGATCATCAATAGAGATTTGAAGATCACATCAAATCTTTATGACAGGCTGTATATAACGCCTGGGAGGTTACACCAAGACGCAGACTGAAGAAAACCGTATCCAAAATTCGCGTCCCCTCCCCAGATTGGATGACGATCACCCGCGTCCTAGAGGAATGTCCGCGTGATGCAAAGTCGCGTCCCCTCAGCAAACGGCGTCCTTTTTAAAGGAGAACACTTAGTCCATTCTGGGATTCATGGAAAATGCACAAGGCTGCGTCCCTCGCGTCTGTTCAATCCGCGTCTTTCCCAGCAAAACAGATTCGCGTCCCTCCCTACAGACGGATGCCGCGTCTTCTGAACTCATGGCCGCGTCTCATCAAAAGAACTTGGTTCTGCCCAAGTTCTTCTGAACTGATACCCGCGTCTCCCTATGAACAGAAGCCGCGAGTCGATGCTGCGTTTCATTGAAAGAACTTAGTTTTACCTAAGTTCAGTATTCACAGCCAGTGATCAAGAAGTTGGATTCATCCACAACTAAGCAAAGAAGATGGAACAAAAAGTGTCCTTTTTATATCAAAAGTGGATACAAACACTCTGATAAATAGAGTGCCCTTTTCTTTACAAAAAAAAAAGAGAAAAAAAAGGAGGCTAAATGTCCTGGTTCGCCAAGGAACGGATTTGCTCCCTGAGATGATGCATCTTGATCTGACGTGCCTTCTCAGCCTCCATCATGGCCTGGACCCGCAGCTTCTCTTCAGATAGGAAGGGTTTTGCAGCCAGCTGCGCTCGCAGAGATTCCACCTTGGAGGAATGTAGAGACAGACTCTCTTCAGCTCGCGCCTTAGCCGCCTGTTGCTCCGCAAGCTCCTCTTTGATGGTGACAAGCTTCTTCTCATTGATCGCAAGCACAGCTTCTGCCTTGGCAATGGTGTCCCGAGCACTGATGATGACATGCTCCGTGCTCTGCATGACAATCTCGGATTCCCTTGAATCGTCAGTTAGTTTCTGACATTCAGCCTGGGAATATTCGAGGCTGCGGATTTCTGCATCTATTCGTGCCTCTGCCTCCTGTCGCTCTTGTTCTTGAGCAGCTAAGAGCCGGGTTAGGGTGGCCTGGGCCTCACTAAAAGAGCTGGCATTTTTCAAAGACTTCAGCTCGTGCAGGTCGTCTCCCAGTTGCTCCACCACCCGCAAACACGCTTGGGCAAGTGAGGGGCCTCCGGTTAATTCGACGTTCTCGGCCAGATTTCTGAGAAGCGTCTGGGCAAAATTGAAGGAGCTGCTTCCACGTAAGATGAGATCAATACATGATCCCATCGAAGCAAAGAATTGTTGCACCATCTGGCGTGCCAGTTCCCCCATATCGTCACCACCTGGGAAGCTTCCCGACCCCTTTTCTGTCACGGGATAAGGCGGATCTTCTCGCACAAGAGTTGTGCTGACCACCGATACGGCTAGAGCAGAAGTAGCCTCGGGTGCTTCCGGAGGTGTTATCTCGGCAGGAACCTCCACAGCTAATGACGGAGTAGCAAGCTCAACCTCCTCAGAAGCTTCAGCCGAGACCTGGGCTGTGTGGCCTCTTGGAAGGGTACCGACCGCTGCATTCTCTACCTGAACCCCCTTAGTTCCCTCTGCAAATTATTGCGACATTAGCCACAAAGGAGAAAAGCAAAACATTTAAAATATCAGAACTTCCTTACCATCTGGGAGGCCCGGAGATGCCAGATCCTTGGGCAAATCTTGCGGAGTGGAAGTCTCCCTGGCTTCAATGGTAACCCCTTCATCCTGCAGAGTGGGTTCTTCCCCGACCTTAGGGGTTGCTTCCTCTTCCGGCAAAGTGGAAGCCCCTCGGCATTAGTAGTTGCCCCTGCTGGAGTTATCTCGGCAACTAAAGCCGTAACCCCTTCTGGCTGGGTCAACTCTTGTACCATCTCCTCGATCTGCGAGGAGGATGCGGCTTCGACGTTCTCAGCCAATCCTGCAACATAAAAGGGAGAATGTTAAGGTCTCTTCTTCAAAATTAAAAGGGAAAGCAGGTCAAAAGGTGAAAAGAGTACCTCCAATGGGAATAATCGCCAGCTGTGATACCGTTGACGGCTCACCCCCATATATTTCTTCCTCTGAAATATGGGAGAACTTACTCGGATCAGGAGGAGCGGGTTCATCACCGTAGTCAACATCGTCTTCAAAATCGCTTTCCCCTGAGAGTGAGGAAGACGATAGCGCCTCGCGCGAAACCTCTGCAGCTGGAGCCTTGTCACCAATTACCCCAGTAGTAGGACTAGGGTCAACTGCCCGAGGACTGGAAATGAAGACACAAGGCGACCCAGGTTGTGCTTCATCTCTCCCTTCACGAGCAGGTGAAGACCCGGGTTGAACCGAAACCCCCGGAATATTGACATCTCCTCCGCTCATGATGTCGATCTCAGGCTGCTCATCCTCGTCAACAGTCGTGGCTCTGTCAACGAGCTCCCCTTCCTCCACAGACCTACGGTCTTTGCTGCTCGACCTAGGGGGGCGGATTAAATGATCATCCTCTTCAGCTATATCTTCTTCCCTCAGTGGCTCAACGACAGCAGGGATGTCCTCGGGTCGAAAGACTTCGGTCGTCAAGTCTCTCCGAACCTTCTTGGGAGTGGGTTCAGCAGTTGAAGTAGAGCCCTGACGACGCTTGCTCACCGCCTGTCGAGATTTAGTCGCTTGCGGCTCTGCCCTTGTTGCTCGCGACTCCGCCTTAGTCGCTTGCGGCTCCGCCCTTAGTGGTCGTGGCTCCGTGGCTCGTGGCTTCCCTCTCGTTCTTTTCCTGGCCTCCTTCTGAGCTTTCAAGTACTGGTCAATGATTTTCGAGGGTTTACCAGACTCTGACCTTGCTTCGAGACTTGCATTGATGCTCTCAATACACGAAGACGCTGGAAAAAAGTCTGGTGTCTGGATGGCTTGGGTGTACCAAGTGCAGAAGCTGAAGCTCGTACGGCACTTAGGCCCCTCGAGAGGTAGACGGAAAGTTGCTCCCGTCCCTCCAGCCACACTGTAGTACCAGGCCCGAGCACCCTCGAACAGGTTCCCTTCGAAGGCGAGTCTAGCATTGGGGTTCCCGACATAGAGCTGATCATAGCCGAACTGTCGAGCGAAGCGATTCGGCATGTATGGCTCAATGGTGCATGACGTCCCTTGCCGGAAAAGCACATATCCGGGCCGAATATTGAGCAACCACCAGAAGGCTCCCGCGGATAACCTCGAGAAATCATCTGGGCCCGCGGAATCAATAAGTAGATCCCCGAAAGAAGCACCAGGGATCTGGGGGAGGCAACGATTGAGCTGGTAGTTCGCAGGGTCCGAAAGGCACTTCCGGACGTAATATATATAAGAATCACGCTAGCTCGAACCCTCCAACCGCTGCACAAAAGGGACAGAACTCTCCCTCCAACGCACCGCCGTCATCAAGGAAGGGCAATGCATCACGTACCAAGCCATGAGGTACGTGTAAGGCAGCTCGACCCGAGGGTTGGGACGCTTCACCGTCGAATTCCCCTCTGAGTCAACATACGGCTTTCCCTCGGAGTCTGCAGTCCTCGGTGGCTCGCAGAAATTCTTAGCTAGCGCCCGCAGCCCGCTCTGAATACCAGCCGCCACGGCCGGGAGAAGGGCTATAGGGTTGCCATGAGCCAGGAGCACCGCCGGGTACACCACGTCAGCAACAATAACTTTATGTGGCAGCGTGGGCACCACACAACGCTTCAGCCACAGCATTAGAAAGCCCGCCAACAGCGCCCGATCGGAGATAGGGGTCCGGGCTTGATGGTGAAAGCTTTCAAAAACCAAGTCAGGGTCGAAACCGTCCTCGTTCGACTCCGTGGTGTAAAAACTGTCAGGAGCCTGGTCGATCCTGTCTTCAATCTCCCTATCGGAGCTGGGAGCCAATCGGGTTATCAGATGGTCTTTGGTGTTGACGTTGTTGAACAAGTAACTGGCCCAAGACAGTTGCTTGACTCCCTGCGACCGCCATTTGGTTATTTGGCTGCAAATGTGGAAGTGACATAGCACTTCCCAGTAGGTCTCATATATTAGGGGAAACTCCTCCTTCAAATGGTAAAGCTCCACAGTGGTCGGGACATATTCCTCATAGGGAATGTCCCCCGTTGCCAATCCCGAGACTTCATGCAGCTCGTGCAGAGCGAGGCCCATCTCCCCGACCGGAGTGAAGAACGTCCCCGTCAAAGAATTATAACGCTCTAGAACCCCGAAGAAGTTCTGAGAGCTTTGAGGGATTCCCCACTGCACGGCTCTGACTGCCGAGTACAGTCCCACACGCTTTAGCAGATCCCCGAGCTCGGTAAGGACAAAGCCGACCATTCTGCCCCACCAATAATTCTCTGTGAACGGACCCACCCGGGCGCACGGAACCCAACCGGATAGTCACCCTCCGCTTCCATGAATGCGTTGAGGAAGGTAGTGCCAAGTTGTGGTATCTCCCCAGCCGGAACCTCAGACTTGCGCGACCCAGGGAAAAGGCCGATAACTGACCTGTCATGGCTATCATGACGGTATACTTTATGGGAGCCCAAATCACCGAGAGTAATCTCAGGGACATATCGAGAGAGGTCCCATTCCATCTTCCGAGGGACGGACATATGTGCTGGAAATAGGACAGCGGGAACATCCTCTCCATGTTGGAAGAAAGAATCTTCCACCCCTTATTTGACGGAGCCATTTGTAAGTTCCGTCATACACGCGGTAGCCGCCATCGTGGATACGATCTCCGAAGAAGAAGGCAGGCTTCTCCAGCTTGATGCCAGCATCCGTTGTGAATGCTGCATCAGTCATAAGCACCCGAAGAGTCCTCATGTCAACATTCGAGAGCCTCTCCTCACGAGCCTGCGACTTGTCAGCAGTCACAGGAACAGTCCTTTGTAACACAAAGGTCAAGTCCCGGTCAGCACCACCTACATGTCCAAAGTGGCGCGTCTTGGCAAGTGAAGTAGTGGGGTGTGGCGCTGCAAAAAGAAAAGGACACTTAGTTAGATACTCTATCAAAAGTAAGGAAAAAATGCTAAGTGTTCATAATCCAAACGCAGAAGAGACACTGGACGCAGGAATTATCAAATCCGCGTCCGGACCTGCGCATCCACGCAGAAGAGACACTGGACGCACGAATTATCAAATCCGCGTCCAGACCTGCGAATCCACGTCCAAACGCAGAGGAGATACTGGACGCAGGAATTATCAAATCCGCGTCCAGACCTGCAAGATCCGCGTTTTGCAAACCAAGACTTGCGAGATTCAAGTACTTGGACTTAGGCGCCAGATCGGAAGAACCAGCGCCTGATGTTGCAGAACGCAAGGATCAAAGTCCGCGTTTAAACCCTTCACAATTAGAAATATTCTAAGTAAAGGGTCCAAAAGGCAGGACCTAATGGCACCGGGTCATCAAACCCGCGCCTCGGTTATCAACCCAAAGACTGCGTCTGGGAATCAAACACGATTTAAATTTGTGTGTTCTTAAGGGTTCTTTGAACTTCCTTTAATGGCGAAATTCACGCCTAAAAGGCAGTTACCTTGGACACCTTGGAGAACAATATCCTGCGCAGAGGAGGAGCTGCCCCTCCGGGCCTCGGCGACGGTCGCCTTTGAAGAAGAAGCAGTCGGCTTGGTCTTGGGTGCCATTGCTAATTCGATCCAAGTTTAAACAGATGAACGGAAAAGGGAAATTCTCTTTCTTAATTCTATCAGCGAGTGCGTTCGGAGAAGAAGAGGAATCTTCCCAACTGTGGCCTTTTATAGGCACAAGGATTCGCGAAGATACGCAGCGTATGGCCCGATGAATTCTGCGGCGAATCTCTGTTCGACGCGTGGAACAAAATCACTTTAACGCACAGAGAAGATCATGCGCCACGACTCTGCGGCGAATCTCTGTTCAACGCGTGGAACAAAATCACTTTAACGCACAGAGAAGATCATGCGCCACGACTCGGCAGTGAATCGTCGCTCGACACGTGGCACGGATCATTTAATGCGCCAGGAAATCCGCGCGCCAAAAGGCGAAATCCCGTCGGTTCCCCAGGCCAACTGGCAGAGCAATCATGACGTGGCACGGACTCGCACCCGACGGCCATGTCTCTTCGATGGATATGCCCTATCAGCATCGCCATAAATGCGCCCAGACAATCGCGTCTATATTCAAAAGATGCGTCTTTCCGAAATTCGCGTCTTCAGCTGAACATCGCGTCTGCCTTATGAAGATCAGTCGCGTTTCCGTTGCCAAAAGGTCGCGTCTCATAAGAAGTCGCGTCTTTAAAGCAGTCTCGTCTCCGCTTTTCAAAAAGGAACCTGCGTTCGGTCTCCTGCTTCTGAAAAATCAGTTCAACAGTACACTGACGCAAGCAGACGACCAACCACTCCTGGCTTAAAGCACACCCGTGACAGACTTAAAAGCAAACGGGGAGGTTTAGACTGTGTATCTAGACACTCAACATGATCAACTCTGGTGGCTTCAAAGAGTTCAACAGTACACTCACGAAGACCAACTCCAGAATAGATCAAACCTGGAGCATTAATAGTCTAGTCATGAAGGCAAATGCAGCTAGAATCCAAAGTATTTCGAAATCCGTCCCAGTTAACTGCGAAATATCGAAAACTTTGGAGGGGGTTCTGTAGGCTGTCTAAAAAATCACCAAGACAAGCCACCAAAACGCAGAGATCCAAGACCCAGACGCAAGGCTAAATGTGACAATCAAGACGCGAAAGTCCAAACCCGCGTCTCAGCATTAAGGCACGCGGGCCCGACACCCGCATCTCAGCCTCAAGACGCGAGTCTGAACCCGCGTCTCAGAACCAAGACGCGTAGGGTCCAAACCCGCGTCTCAACCTCAAGGCGCTAGGGTCCAAACCCGCGTCTCAACCTCAAGGCGCTAGGGTCCAGACCCGCGTCTCGGTTACAACCACCCCGATTATGGCGTCGTTCACCGCCCATGTAGCGGGAAAGTTGGCCCTCATCGTTGAACACTTTTAGGGGGCACGATCACCCCCTAAACCTCTATAAATAGCCCCGTCACTATGAAGAGGGGGAGAACTTTTGGAGAGAGCTTTTTGGGGGGGGGCGATCAGCATCAAGGTCAAACTTCTGGCAATCGGCAACAAGAGGGCGACACAGAGAGAAAAGAAGCAGATCAACTCTTCAGTAAGTTCGCTGCGTACGAGCTAGCTTTCGCCTACCTTCTCTTCGAGAGTTTTGGTAGACAGAGCTGAGTTACTCTTTCTACCGGCCAAAGAGGAGATCCCAGAAGGACGGTCATCTGGTCAACGGAGAACAAGATTCACTCTCCACCGCCACACGAAGAACCCAGCATAAAACAAAGGGGGAATTCAAGATTCAATATTCTCCCTCCCTTGTAACCGGAAGATTAGTCTGTTGTAATTTTTCATCTGATTCAAGGGAATTTTACACCTCCTTCTTTTCCGTGTCATACAATGATGGGGATTTATTCCTAATTAAGTGGAGAGAAAGTGGGTGTAATTCACTCAGTTAATTGCTGTCTGTTATAGCAGAAACGCGGATCTTGCGTTGGACACGGCTCTCGTGTCAGAGTTGAAACACCGAGCCAGCAAGCTGGCGTTGGTGTTGAAACACAGAGCTTCAGAGGATTGCGTTTTGAAGTTGAAACGCGATCTTGATTGAGGTCTGCGTTTAAAAAAGTAACGCGACCTTCATGTTTAATGAAAGAACGCAGCTTCACGTTTTGATGAAACGCGAGGTCTGCGTTGGGGTTGAAACGTGACCCTCGTGTTTTGGCATGACGCCCACGTTTTGAGGTTTTATATTTAGTAATTTTTAGACAATCTACAAAGTCCCCTCCAAAGTTTTCGAAACCCTGTGCTTGACTTAGAATGATCTCTAAATACTTTGGATTTCATGTTGACTTGGACCTTCCTGATTGTACTGGCAATTTTTTGAAGTGTCCTTAGCTTTATCCTGTCTAGATTCTGGTCCTCGTGAGTGTACTGTTGAACTACTTGAAGTCCCAGGAAAGATTATCGTAAGTATCCAGAAACGCAGTCTGGAATTTTAATTGTTTGTCGATGTATTGTTGAACTAATTGGGTCGTCGATTTTTTTGCCAGTATACTGTCAGACTGTTGCAAAAGCGAGAATGCACTTGTGTTTGAGAGAACACAACTCTCATGTGAGACACGACTGTCGCGTTTTGTGGCTTTTGGACGCGACCCTCATCTATGACGACACGACCGTTATTTGGTTGTCGCGTTTGAAACGCGATGGTCGCGTTGGGAGCTTCGAGACACGATCCTCGTTTGGTTGAATAGGAGAGGTATAATTTTAACTGTAGTTCTCGTTTTCATTTGGAAAATCGAGGGGATTGCTGTCAGAGGTATAAGCTTTAACATGACAGGAATTAATTCTACGTCCCAGAGATAACGATTAACTTAGCAACTGAAGGTGTGATTTTAACCAAATTTGACACTTCCCTTGAGGAGGAGTGGGTAAGGTGATAGTGTATGATTTTAACCACGTTCCTCATTTTCATTAAGTAAAGGAAATTACTGTTAGAGGTGTGATTTTTGACTGACAGTGAATTGTTTTGCGATTTGAGCAAATTTAATGAACTTGTTATTCTGCTGGGAGAAGTTGACAAGTACAGAAAACCTTACTGTCAGAGGTGTGATTTTTGACATGGTAAGGACTTGTTTTGTGATTTGAGCAAATTTTGGGGACTTGTCATTCTGTTGAAGAGAATTGACAAGTAGAAGATCTTGCTGTCATAAGTTTAATGTTTAACATTACATGAATTTGTTTTACGATTTGAGCAAATTTCGTGGACCTGTCATTCTGTTTAAGAGAATTGACAAGTAAAGGACGCATTGTCAGAGGTGTAAGTTTTAACATGACAAGTTTGATCTGTAATTCATTCCTTTTGAAGAAATGAGTACAAACTTTTTGTAGATTTATCATTCCATGTAAGGGAATTAGTAAAGAATTTTGAAGGAATTGAGCGGGATTAGGTCTCTTAGGATTTTTAGCAAATTCTCAGCTTCCAACGGATTTGGTTTGTCTTTACCAATTACCGTTTGAGTTGAGCTAGCCATGCTATTTTCCTCAGCATGATGAGTTGTCGTGAATTTTTCGTTAGGCTTAATAGCCAATATATTCTTCTATCCTTAGCCATTGGAGGCGTTAGATTGCTGTCACTTTGAGTGACTTTTTGTATAGAGTAACATGTGATGTACTTCCAGAGTTTTTTATTTCACAGATAACCTCAAGAATCTCATTGGGATTAAAGAAGTGAGTATAAACTCCATGAGAAATTTATCGAGAAAATTAGCATTCCCTGTGAGATTTCTCCCATCTCTCTCATAATCAAGACCTTAGTTCTCAACCAATCGTCAGACCCTGATATGAATGTGAAAACACTGGAAAGATTCTGTAAAAGTGCATCACGAACCTTCTTCAATGAGTTTGACTTGATAAGTCTTCAGATAAACCCATTTTATCAGTTTGTAGGCTGCATCACGAGCCTTCTTCAATGAGTTTGATAAATCATCAAATAAACTCATTCGATCAGATTGTCGGCTTCAGGGATTGTTTGATTGAAATAGTCGTGAAGCCGAGCTACGATCTGCCGAAAGGGAAAAGAGATGGTTGGAGATATGCTACCATTACATATGAAAAAGTCAGGCTACAAAAGCTATCATTTTGGATCGAGAAGAAGTGCCTAAAACTGTTGCCTAAGCATGTTCGACTTCAAAATATGACATATTCTTCCAAATTGAAGTCGAAAGTAAGGATACAGGTCTATATACTAGAGAATAGTTGTAGGTTGTTCAAAATCACCAAGGATAAGTCATCTGACGCGAATCTCACTTCAACATGAAGGTCGTGTTTTAAACTGAAATGCGGACCTTGCGTCCTAAAAAGTACAAACGCAGGCCTGAGTAAGCCCACGTTCGACACGAGTCTGAGTAACTCCGCATCGCATCCAACGCGAGTCTGAGTAACTCCGCGTTCCATGTCAAGCGCAGGTCTGAGCAACTTGGTGCTCCACTTCAGACGGGGTCCGAAAAACCTCGCGTCTCACGTCAAACGCGAGCCTGAGCAACTTTGCGTTCTGAGACGCCCGCGTCTACAACAAACAACGCGAGGTCTGCATCTATCGCGAGACCCGTGTTTCTGTTGTAATAGACCCCCATTGTTGGGTCAATTAACTCCCTACGTAATGGGGAGTTAATCCCCATTATGGAGGGATTTTAGGGGACAATAATACCCCTATGACCCCTATAAATAGCCTGAGCAGCTGTGAGGAAGGGAGAACTCTTTTTGAATCCAAAGAGAGGACTTTTGGAGAAAAGGAGAAACAAAGTATTCAGTGGACTCTAAACACTTCGCGTGTTAAAAACGAGTTCCTTTCTGATTGGTCTTCGAGAGCATCCTGAAGAGAAGCTAGACAGTCGACCGGTTAACAGTGAACAAGAATCTCTCTATCGCCACTCAAAGAACCCAGCTTTAAACAAAGGGGAGAACTGAGTCTTCTTCCCTCTTTTGTAATCGAAATCGTTCAGTTGTAATTTTCAGCCACTCAAAGAAATTTTATATCGACTTGATAACCTTTTTTCGATCAAACAAAATATGGCGACTCTGCTGGGGAATTCCTTCTCTACTGACGAGAATGCTGTAGCGCAAGCCGATGTCTGACCCTCGGGAAGATGATAGAGTCCCTCGTCGTTGAATTCGACCAAAGAAAGTTTGAGGCAATGCACTGCCAGCCCCAAAGGCAATGCAACAATACCGCAAAGTCTCTTCTGAGACTCGCTCTCGAATCTCTTCGGAGACTACTCCTGAAGCGGTCCACACCACTGCTCACAATGCAAAGGGCGCCACTTCTGAAGAGGTTTTGAAAACCTCTCGTGTAGCCTATGCTGCCCGCGTCAATGTCTCTCAGGAGATCCACAGAGCAAAAGTGGTGGCGCACGACCAAAGAGACGGTGAAGACCAATGCCGCCATCCTCTCCAAATTCTACAATTTCAGGTTGCTGGGGGTTCCTAACAACCCATGCGGCATAATCGGAATGCTGAACGCCGACGAAGGCGCCGCGCACGTCGACAATAGATTGAAGATTCTGCAGAGACAATCTATTTGCATATTCAGAACGCGAGGTTGATACCCATGTTTCTCTTAAGCGATGCGAGGACCGCGTTTCTATCACAAAACGTGAGTCCCGCGTTCTTCAACGACACGAGATCCACGCCCAACACGAGACCTACATTTTGACGATTTTGAAACGTGAGGCCCGTGTTCTTCAACAACACGAGGCCTTCGTTTTTGACTCTAAACGCGATGGCTGCGTTTCAACTCAACGAGAGGTCCGCATTTCAACAAAGAAATGTGAAACCCGCATTCAGCCAAAAAGCCCTCACCCCTAGGGATTTGAGGCTAGTTCCTCAGACGTCCCCTCAACGGACCTGAGGGACTACCTGATAAGGAAGAGGAGCGTACATCAGATCGCCCCTCAATGCCACCGCGAGCAATTAATCTCAGCAGTGCTCTCTGATTGCCATGTGACTTTCAAACAAATAAACCTTTGGTTTTTAACCTATTGTTAGCAGCTTTGAATTCAGCCAAAAATGACGATCGTAGAAGAAGAAATCATTCTCCGACGTCGAGTACCCATAAGAGACTGCAAACATGGTGGGGCCGAGTTTCACGCCATGCAAGTCCAAGTGGAAGCAACTGGCTGTTAGCTCAGATGAGTCAGATGCTGATCGATCTTCAGGTTTGAAGGATGTCCTTATCGAACCTGAAGAGGTCCACCGACACTCTTAGACCCGCACGGGAACGATCGCCCCAGTCGACTATAATCTGCTGGCTAGGGGGATTAGGTGAATAATGAGCATTCTGCCATCATCGAATTTTAGTTTTTGAATTCCAGTTCGGGGATAACCGCTTTTGCCTACATGGCAGGAACTCCCGAGGAGATGGCCCAACGATTCGAAGAGCAGGCCCGGGTCCAACGGGAGCAATTCGATATGATTCGAGCCTAGCAAGAATTTATCGACATCCTTAAGCAGATGCTAGCATGGCTGCTTAAGGAAAAAGAAGCCGAAGGCCAAGACTCCTTCCAAAAAGTCCAAGGGCAAACAGAAGGAAGAGATGAGAGCTCATCCTCTGCGAACACCGAGAATGAAGAGCATTCCGACTCTGAGCCACCCAAGTCTTCATCTGAAGAGGAGGATAACTCAGAGAATGGGAGCACTCATTCCAAAAGGATGAGCAAATTTGAGCAACGCCTTGAGGCCCTCGCCAACTGAGACGGACTCCAAGAAGTGGGGATAGTCCGACCCTACCCAGCAGAGGGATACAACTCCCTACCTTTCCAAATTCAAGGCACCGACCCTTCACACTTTCGACGGTAAAGGGTCACTGAACCAACACTTATACTACTTCAAATTTCAAACTGGGACTGTAGTATCAAACGATGCCATTTTGGCTCGTTTGTTAAGGGAGTTGCCTTTGAATGGTTCATGAATTGCCGGCTCAATTAAAACATGAGCTGACCTTGAGAAGTTATTTCTGGCTCGTTTCTTTGAGGACGATCCAGAAATTTCAGTGCTGACTCTCCTTGCAGCCAAACAGAAGAAATGAGAGTCCATCAAAACTTTCGTCGCGAGATTTCGGAGCATAGGACTCTGTTGTCCTAGCGGCATGACCCAGTCCACACTGTCGAGACATGCCGTCACAATCTGCAAACTTTCCTACTCACTTAAACGGGGGTGACAGAATGTCGCGCTTAAAAGCAGTTGGTGCTACAAGGCGAACAGGCAGAAGAGATCGTCGCCCGGGTCAGGGTTGAAGAGAAAGACAACAAACCAAGACCCGACAAGTCAATGCGAGTGCACCGGAATCGTCTTCTTAACCAAGAAGAAGGGATACTTTGGCAACGAAAGTCTAATCACCTTCAAAGACCCAGTCAGTCAGAGGAGGTATGGCTTCCGTCAACCACGTGGAAACAAATTATACTCCTTTAAGGATGGGCACATGGTCTCATTATTCAAGCTACTCCAAAAGAGTAACAGACTCAAACTTCTGAAGATTAGACGTCCTGAAGAGGTGAGAAAGACTGAAGATCCCAACTACTGTTTATATCATAGGATGTTGACACTCTACCAAGAATTGCTATATCTTTAAAGATGTCCTTCAGGCTCTGATCGATGCGGATGTGTTAAAGCTTCGTCCAGAACAGAAGGTGACCGCCAACATGACAGCTACGTCACCAATTCAATTTGGACGAAATCTTCCGCTAGCACTAACCAGAGTGGTTCCCATTCCGAAAGAGGAACTTAGAGTGATCAATTTTGATCCTCACAACCAGTGGGAGAAAGGACTTATCCCTATCCCTACTCCTCAAGGAGAGACAATGTGGGTCCATCCTGACATTGTCGAAAGCCAGCAGTGGACAACTGTCACAAGCAGTAACTCCAGAGGCAAGGCTAAAGCATCCTCCAGCAATGTGGTGAGCATCTCTACAAGAGATACCGAGGAAGATGTCGCCTCTCTTACTAGTTCGGAAGACGAGGAGTCCGCCCTTGTTGTTGACATGGGCATACCTCCCACATCAAAGACTTGATCCGTTAAGCAGTACCTAAAGCAATACGGCGAGCCGGCAGTAAACTCCCTACAATCAGCTGAAGAGGCAATCGAGCAGTCCACGAGGCCATCTATGAAAAAACAGAAAGAGCTTTGATGTCTTGGCTCAGCTAGCCAACATCCCTGCCCGGATCACTCTCTATGAGCTCCTGAGGCTTTCCAAGTCTACAAGAGACGCTCTAAGAGAAGCATATGTAGATGCAAAGGTTTTCGTAACCCAAATTCCTGCTACATATCAAGAGGAAGACGACAACCATTGCCATCATGCCTCGAAGCAGCTTCCCTGCATCACCTTTCCCCCAGAAGACATGTAAGTCAAAGGGAAGCATGACAGACCCCTGTATTACACAGATACATTGAATCATCCGAAGTGGGCCGCATTCAGGTTGATCCGGGATCTGCGTTGAGCATTATGCTCCGCAGGGTCATGCAGCATTTGGGGATTCCCATCCATCGGTTGAGCGCCACTCAGACAACAATCTATGTCTTTAACGCCAATGGTACGCGCCCAAGAAAATCAAGCTCAGGTGTCAGATTGGGGACCTGAAATTAGAGGTGACATGTTATGTTACTGACGCTGATACCTCGTACAATCTGCTGCTGGGACGACCTTAGATTCACCGCAACGTCATCGTCTCATCCACTCTTCATCAAGTAATGAAATATGTTGGTGAAAATGGAAAAGTAAGAATGCTGATTGCCGAAAGGCATCCGTTCAAAGGAGTTGAGAATTATTTTACTGATTCCTTTATCAGGATTCTTTTGAGGCTGATGAGAATCCACACCCAGAAGAACTCGACTCTGGCAAAAGAAGTAGATATAGAGCAAGAAAAAGACGAGGTCTCTAGGATATAAACCCTCTTGTAACGAACATTGATAGACTCGATGTTGATACCACCGCTAATGTTGAAAGTGAGTGGTTCATTAATGAAGATCTAGATTTGACTTACTTTTCTGCATTTGCTTCAGATTCTGTATCGTCAGACACTAGTACTAACGTGGACAGTGATCCTTGGTCAGTAATGAATGCTCTAACATCATTGCACGCGCCAATAAAGTCGTCCCTCCTGGTATGCGAAAAGGTTGGAAGCGCACATGACGCCCTCTTCGAAGTACCAGCCAGGCGAAAAGGTCAAAATCCAATTCTATTCCGGCAGATCGAGACGGAGTCCGTAGCTTGAGTCTTCACAATTCTTTCATTATGGACAAAAGTCACGTCACATGATGGAAAGAATGGAGTATGATTTCACCAAGGAATCAGGCCTTAATTTTGGCAAAGGAAAACGAGCACTACTTCATTCATTTGTACCGAAAGGCAAAGTTCCTGATTACTAACACAAGACCAAAAGGGGACTCGATTATGTATCTACACTAGTTTCGTCAGATCCCGAATCTGAAAAGAGGTCATCATGACAGCTCGTCAGCAACGTCGTCGTGGGACTTAGATGTCAACGTCGACAATATCTCAAAAGTCTCTCAGTGAATATGGTATCAACCAGTCATTTGGAAGAGAACGGAGAAAATACTTTTGAATCTGAAGAATTAATCCAGTCGGACTCTAATTCATGAATTAAATACTTAAATACTCTTTGGGTTACACACTTTGAACAACGTGAACCACCTACTGAGGATAAAGTGACTCAGATAAATCTTGAAGATGAAGCTAACCCCAAGCTCATCTTCATAAGTGAGAGCTTGTCACCTTCCGAGAAAGAAGACCTAATGCATCTCATACGAGAGTATATAGATGTCTTTGCTTGAAATTATGAGGACATGCCCGGGCTCGATCCCAGATTTCTATGCATCGACTCAACATCAACCCGGATGCCAAACCAGTCAAACAACAGCAACGACGGTTCCGTCCTGAGATCATGAAAGCAATCGAATCAGAAATTAAAAAGCTTATAGACTCTGGTTTCGTCAGGGAAGAGTAACATCCTGATTAAGTGGCCAATATTGTTCCTGTTCCTAAAAAGAATGAAAAGATCCGGATCTACATCGACTACCGCAATCTGAATGCCGCCTCCCCTAAAGACGAATTCCCTCTCCTGATCATGGATATCATGATCAACAATATGTACGGTTTTGCGATGATCTTTCATGGATAGCTTCTCAGGGTATAATCAAATAAAGATGTACCCTGAAGATGAAAAGCACACATCCTTCAGGATGTCTGTGGGGGTATATTGCTACACAGTGATGCCCTTCGGCTTGAAGAATGTTGGTGCGACATATCAATGCGCCATGAATGCGATCTTTTACGAGCATATACGCAAGACCGTAGAATACTACGCGATGACATCGCCGTGAAAAGCCGCGACAAGGGCGATCACCTCGCGTACCTGAGGAGAGTATTCGACATCATGTGGGCTCACCAATTGAAGATTTACCTAACCAAGTCCTTCCTGGGAGTAGCTGGTGCTAAATTCTTTGGATTTATTGTTATCTCCAAAGGAATTCATCTTGATCCTGAGAAGATCCGTGTCGTCTAAGAGATGCAACCTTCGAGAAATCTCAAAGAACTTAGAGAGCTACTGGGACGATTGGCATATATCCGGAGATTCATATTAAATCTCTCAGGACGCTTCCAACCCTTCACCAAGTTAATGAAGAAGAGAGTCTCATTCGTCTAGGACAATGCTTGCCAAGAAGCATTCGAAGAGATCAAGGAGTATCTCACACATTCGCCTGTTCTAGCAGCCCCAGTATCAGGAAAACTTTTCCTGTTATATGTTCGAGCGATTGATCATTCATTGGGAGCTTTACTAGCTCAGAACAATGATCAAAATCATGAGCAGGAAATCTACTATTTAAGTAGAACAATGATTGGGGCGGAGCACCGTTACAACCCAATCGAGAGGAAATGCTTAGCGTTGGTCTTTGCTGTCCAGAACACGTGACACTACCTCACAGGGCAACACATTTAAGGCATTTCTAGAGTCAATCCTTTACGATTGCTGATGACGAGTCCATCTTCGCTGAATAGCAAATTAGCGAAATGGGCCATATTGCTCTCACAATATAATATGCAATTCGTGCCACAAAAGGCGATTAAAGGCCAAGCTGTGACAGATTTTCTGGCCGATCATCCAGTCCTAGAACGTCAAAACTTTATGACGATCTCCTAGACAAGATCACAGAAGTTAGCTTAATCAACACCTCTTCGGAAGAACAAGTGCGACAACTATTCTTTGGCGGAGCATCGAGAACGAATCCCGATGAAAATATCATTGTAGGTGTGGGGGTAGTAATATCTCCCTACATAACTATGTGATCCCTCATTCATTCTCGCTAACAGAGCCGTGTTCCAACAATGTTGCGGAATACAACGCTCTCTTAATCGGGATGCAACTTGCTGAAGAGATTGGAGTCAAAAATCTCGAGGCATACGATGATTCAAAGCTCATCGTCAATCAGGTTCGCGGAGAGTACGAAGTTCGACATGGAGACTTGGTGCTCTATCACAACGCGATCATTATCATGGCAGAGAAGTTTGAAAACTTCTACATTGATCATGTACCGCTTCAGCAAAATGCACATGCAGATGCACTGGTGTCACTCGCCGCTTCGTTGGCCCTTCCAGCCGGAGCCACCGAGAAAGTACTACTCTACAGTCGCGACTTGTACTGCTACAAATTTGCCCTTGAAGACAGTAAGACCCCAAAGAAGAGACCTTCAAGTCAAAGATGTTCTTGAGATTTTGACAAGCCTCGAGCCTAGGGATTGACGATTCTCTTGCATCGACTTCGTTTATATGGCATATTGCCTGACGACCCCAAGAAAGCAGCTGTCATAAGAAGGAAAGCTCCTCGATTCTATTACAATGCGATCATGCAGACGTTATACCGCCGATCGTATGATGGAATCCTGCTCCGATGCCTTTCGCACAAAGAGGCACAGAAAGCACTCAAAGAAGCTCATGATGGTATGTGCGGAGCTCACCAATCCGGATCTAAGCTCGAAGATCGGCTCAGAAAAGTTGGCTATTATTGGCTGAAGATGACCCTGACGCCATCGCCTATGCTAGGTGATGTCATGCATGTCAGATCCACGGGGACTTTGTCCATCAGCACCAGGACGTCTTCGCCCAACATCCTCCTTATGGCTATTTGAGATGTGGGGAATAGATGTTATCGGATCAATCAATCCTCTAACATCCAAAGGACTTCGCTTCATATTGGCCATAGCGAATTACTTCTATAAATGAGCGGAAGCTGTTCCCCTGAAGGAAGTAAAGACACCAAACGTGATCAAGTTCATTAAGCATCACATGCTTTACCGCTTCGGTATACCCCGACGAATCGTCCATGATAACGTGCCTCAATTCGTCAGCCAAGCATTCCGGCCGTTTTGTAACAAATTCATAATCCAAAGTGTTATCTACGACATACTATCCTGCCGCTAATGGCCTCGCAGAAGCTTTCAACAAGACTATTGGGAAGCTTCTCAAAAAATTCATTTTGAAAAGTCAACGTGACTGGGACGACAAATTAGGCGAATGCTTATGGGCTTACCGCACAATGGTGAGAGCCCCGATAAAAGCCACGTCGTTTTCTTTGGTGTACGGATGTGAAGCTGTACTCACACTGGAGATCCATATCCCATCTCTGCGAGTTGCCCTGACAACCAGGATGGTAGATGAGGAGAAGCATCGACTGCGCCTCCAGAAGTTGAAAGCTTTAGCGACAAACATCTACAAGCCCAACCATGGTTCTAAATATCAGATATTGGGATCGTATCGGATGGGGGTTTTTCATATCGGATATCGGATATCAGGAGAGATATCGGGGATACGCGCGCATATCAGCCGTTCATATTAGACGCTATATATAATAAAATATTAATTTAGTGTCATAGATATCATCTACATAATAAGAATGATATAATATGCATGCAAAGACAATAAAAACAATTACATTTGCAAGCATTCGTGCAATAAATAAGTTATTCAGATCAGATCGGGCGATTTATCGATCGATATTTTTCAACCGATATTTCAAAACCTTTTTGCAATGATATGGCAAACGATTTCCCCATATCGTATCGGCAGCAGGCAAAAAAGGAATATCGGACGATATCTCGGTTGACTCGGACGATATTTAAAACAGGGAGCCCAACAACAAATCGAGCTCTATCAAGCTCGGATTTCTAGAGCCTTAAATAAGAAAGTCAGAGAACGGATTTTCATGAAAGGCAAATTTGTCCTGGCAGTCAGAAGACCCATGGTTATGACTCATATGACAAAAGGTAAGTTCCAACCCAAATGAGAAGGACCATTTGTAGTAGAGTCAGTCAACTCAAATGGAGCATACCGCCTCATAACTTTAGACGGTGATACCTCATGATGCCGATCAACGACAGATTCTTGAAGAAGTACTATCCTTAAAGGCACTCTTCTCATGATCAGGTTAACATTACACCTCTGATCAAAGCATCCAGATCCAAGATGTTTGGAAGAGTGCAAAAAAAGAGCTTCTTCCTTCAACAGATCACATCACAGTCGATTAACGCTGAGCCGATCGAATATTGTTAACATCACCATGCATGATCTTAATATTGAAAAGATGAAGTGCGAAACTTCGGTTTTAGCCTTGTCACTCTTCTCATGATCAGGTTAACAATACACCTCTGATCAAAGCATTCGGATCTAAGATGTTTGAAAGAGCGCCAAAGAAGAGCTTCCTTCAACGGATCGTATCACGGTCGATCGACGCCGAGCCGACCGAACATTGTTAACATCACCATGCATGATGTTTAATATTGAAGAGACAAAAGGCGAAACTTCGGTTTTAGTCTTGTCACTTTTCTCATGATAAGGTTAACATTACACCTCTGATCAAAGCATCTGGATCCAAGATGTTTGGAAGAGCGCAAGAAGAGCTTTTTCCTTCAACAGATAGCATCACGGTCGATTGACGCGAGCCGACCGAACATTGTTAACATCAACATGCATGATGTTAATATCGAAGAGACAAAAGTGCGAAACTTCGGTTTTAGTCTTGTCACTCTTCTCTAATACATCTACATTACATATGACGCCTCCGACGGCTAAAGGATAGAGGAAGTAGTTGGCGTTTAAGCCCAACGGAAAATCCTCGACAACTTATCATGCTAAGGGAAATAGCATAGCTAGCCCAACTCGAACGGTAGTTGGTAAAGGCATACCAAATCTGTTGATAGCTGAAGGTTTGCTAAAATTTTTTTGAGGGATCTGCTCCCAATTTTCCTCCAAAATTCCTTACTAATTCCCGTTCATGAAATGGTGAGACCTCAAAGAAGTTGTAATGGTTTCCCCAGCGAAATAATTGCAAATCAAACATGTTAAGTTAATATTATACCTCTGGCATACCTCACTGTTAAGTTAACATTATACCTTTAACAGTGACTTCTTTCAATATCTCAGCGGATAAAATTTCAACTTGCCAATTCTCTTCAATAGAATGGCGAGTCTATCAAATTGCTCAAATGAATCTCTTGGTCAAGTTAATACTACACAACAACTAAGCCATTTGTCCCAAGTGTTTAGGGTAGGCTACATGAACCAAGAGAGAATTACGTCGGATCGGGCACATGGATCAGCTTTCTCCACTCATTCCTATCGGACAATATGCCTTCACTAAGACCTTTAGCGTCTATATCTTGTCGTATTATCTCCATCCATGTTTTCTTCGGTCTCTCCTGCGCTCTTTTAACTTGCCCTAAAATGATACGCTCTACTCGCCGGACTGGCGCATCTGTAGGTCTACGTCGCACATGACCAAACCAGCGTAGGCGATTTTCTCTCATCTTTCTTCTATAGAGGCTACACCCATCTTAGTACGAATATCCTCATTTCTCACCTTATGTCTTCGTGTGTTACCACACATCCAACGAAGTATACGCATCTCTGCTACACTCTGGGCATGATGTCTCTTTGTAGCCCAACATTCTGTGCCATATAACAAAGCTAGCCTAATAGCAGTCCAATAAAACTTTCCCTTCAGTCTTAACGGAATGTTACGATCACATAAAACTCCTGTTGCGCTCCTCCATTTCAGCCAGCCAGCATGGATCCTATGGTGACGATTAACAAGTTAATACTACCTCTGACCAAAATCTCAACTTGCCAATTCTCTTCAATAGAATGACAAGTTTACCAAATTGCTCAAATCGCAGATCTCTCAGTCAAGTTAACATTACATCTCTGACCAAAATTGCTTATATCGCAATATAGATCCCTGTTAAGTTAACATTACACCTATGACAGTGGTTCTCTCGATTTTCCCACCAAAAACAAGACATTCAATGCTAAGTTAATATCACACCTCTGGTATCCATTTCATTGTTAAGTTAATACTACAGCTATGATAATGATCCTCCCTCGAGCTTTCTTATCAAAGCTGAAATGCCGAAGCTATGTTAATATCACACTTCTAGCATTCAACTCGCTGTTAAGTTAATATTAAACCTATGACAACAGTCTTCTCAGTTTTCTCAATGAAAATATGATATCTTTGATGCTAAGTTAATATCAAACCTCTAGCATTCATTTTCTTGTCAAGTTAATATCACACCTCTGACAATTCAATTTGCTTTCAGTGGCAAATCCTAACTCGTCACGTTAACATTACATTTCTGACAGTAAAAGTGTTCATAAATCCCCGGTAGATTTAACTCCACTTGTTATTCTCATTAATAAGATAACAAGTCCACAAAATTCGTTCAAATCACGAATTCAATTTCTGTCAAGTTAACATCACACCTGTGCCAGTAACCTTTTCAAATTCCTAAACAGAATTTTGAAATTTTGAGTTGCTATGTTAATCGTCACCTCTAGCAAATCAAAAGCAATCACTTTCATTTGTTTGATTTTCAAAACAGAAAAGGAAAGTCAAGACAAGGAAGAAGGCAATATTATCACTTTTATTTATTTCAAAATTTAAAAGTGATACAAAATACTCTCTTATTCAATAGGATGGAGTGCTAAAAAGAAAAAAAGAACAAAAAATCACTCTCGCTCGGCAATAGATTGTATTGTTCCCTGAGGCGCTGGATATCTCTTTAACGCGCCTCCTCGATTTCGGCTAAGGCCCGAGCCTTCAACTCCTCTTCGGAGAAGAGTTTCTTTGTGACGAGTTGTTCTTGAAGAGCTCCCAACTTCAAAGTGTGGACATCGAGCTCCTGTTGTTTTTGACCTTTAGCGGCCTGAAGCTCCTCCACCCTCTCTCTCATTGGCGAGCTTCAGCTCGTTATCATGGATTAAAGCTTGCGCTTTTGCAATTCCAGCTTGAGCACTCCCTATCACACCTTCCGTGCCCTTAGTAACGATCTCAGATCTCTGAAGGTCGTCTGCCAAGTTTTAATAACGGGCTTAAAAATCATCAAGATAACGAGCTTCCTCAGCTATTTACTCTTCAATCTCATTCCGCTCTCGTTCCTGACTGATATAGAGGTTCTCGGACACCCGTTGAGCATCAACCAACGAGCTGGCTCTTTCTAGGTTTCTAAGTTCCTTCGAGTACACACCGAGTCGCTCAACTAGCACTTGATGTGTAACACTTGCCTTAACTAATTACCTTTTTCCTAACATTTAAATGCTTTAAGGAGGTGATGTAGAGGTAAGTATTCATGTAAGATACTTATACTATACATTATACTATACATATTAGTATGTATATATTAGTATGTATGTATATGAAATGAAATACTCACACATGCATGTTGACTTTGCTACCATACCCCCACCATACTTGTGGGTACTAGTACCTCATGAAGGGGGGAGGGATGGAACCTTGTCTATAGGTGTAAGATATAGGTGTAGAGAGATGGTGTTAGGGGGCACTTGTCATGATATTATTGAAGAGATTGGAGTATACATAGGGGGATGAAGAGAATAACCTTATTTGGCAACACACTCTCTTTATTCTAACTTCACAAAACCCTCCCTTCTCCTTTTTGCTTCTGGCCAGAAAACAGTAGCAACAGCAGCCAGTTTTCCCCCACTTCCTTCACTCACTCTCTCTCTTTCTTCCTCCCATTCCCTCACAAAACTTCCCTTACTTCCTTTATACAAGAAAAAGACTTCCTTTATATGTTTTATCTCCTCTAAAGACCTAATAGAACAAGGTAAAGTGGTGATCTAACATCACCTTAAAAGGAAATTCTTGAAGACAAGGTTGATCTAGGATAACGAGTTAGGAAGGTGATATTGGTTGAAAGGTAAGTAAAACATTAAGATTTCTATCCCTCTTATGCTCTTTTAACTAAGAACTATTTATGATGTTATTGTGACCTTGTAGACTCATTATAGCGGGAGACAAAGCTTAATAAGGAGATACTCTCTTCAAGGATGAGTAGAATATCCGGACCATAGTAACATAGTAGGTAGAGTAAAACTTGAAATAAAGTGAGAAATTGCTAAGTTATAAATGGACGTGAAACTGAACGATGATTCTTGTGCATGGTTTATATGCTTGTGTGTACATTATAAACAATCCTGCGGGTTATGTTGTATTCTCATGAATGCTTACATGGGTGCATGATCGACACGTTATTGTGTATGCATTATAGTCAACACATGCCTCTTAAAAGGAAATAGTTTTATGAATGAATATTATACTTGACTTTATGTATATATTTGGCCCCACATGTATTGGGATGATGTAATATGTTGGTTATCTTGAAAAGGCTTGCATGTTGTTAATTTAATAAGTGGTTACTTATACTTCCATAATATTGGCATCATGTATAGTAGAAAGCATGAGAATCATTTATGTTGACATTGTCTTATTAATCCTGTGGTTATTACATGAAGGATATGATTATTGCATATTTGGAGAATGTTGCGTTGAACAACGTATAGAAGGAAAGGACCGGGTTTAACCGGAGGAGACCGAAGGGGGAGTCTAACTTTATGTTTAACAAGTGTGTTACTATAGTTAAGATGAAAAAACATATGTTAAAACTATAAGAAATTGATATTTTCAGACTCTGTAATAGTTGACTTACCCAGGCAAATTTCAATAGATTAGTCGACTAGCCCTCGGGGTAAGTTGACTATAGATGGGAAAAATGGGTAGACAAGTCGCTGGAAACCACCCTTAGTCGACCACTTATGATAGTTTAGTCGACTAGCCGCAGTTACAGGCAATAAATCGAGTGAACATCTACTTTTAGCCATGATTAGTCGACTATAGGCTTGTAAGTCGACTGTATAGAGAGTCGACTACACCAGATAGGGTAGTCGACTAAAATTTGTTATAAGTAACAAACAGAGAGCACATATCTTTTTGATCCAGTCTTAGTCAACTATAGTTGTCTTGTAAGTCGACTAGTATCAAGTGTAGTTGACTAGGTAAGTCACAAGCAGCCAACAGAGAGTTAATATCTTTTCGAACAGACCCCAGTCGACTATAGCTTCAATATAAGTCGACTTAAGGTAGTATTAGTCGACTATAGGTATGGGCAAGTCGACTATCAGGACTTGTTACTGTGTTTTGGTCAGGATTTCAGCAAATACCCAAAAATGTACAAAAATAGTATCAATTACAATTGTTAACCTGATGATAAAATTTCAAATAAATCTACGTAATGGACATGCATATAAATACTGCTTTACTCACTGAGTTATCGAGCTCACTCTGTTTTTATTATCACCTTCAGGTTTGGACGAAGGTAAGGGACCCGCTTAACGGCAACATATGCGGGATAGGCGTCAATGAAGACATT
>JAVJIF010019766.1:0-48275 GCA_038442645.1 Agave tequilana
TAAAAGGCTTACGTAACTCAACTGACACTCACTTGCAACCCAGTTACCACTCACTTACAGCCCAGTTACAGTTAATTTTGTGGTCATACAAATTTGTATTATTTTTTATATTAATATTAAAAAGTTTAATATTTAACTTTTTTTAATATTTATTTGCAGTATTAAAAATTTAAAATCACCAAATAGTTAATTTTGTGGTCAACTTTTTCACTTACAACTTATACATTACGACAACCAAACACCGTAAAGTACAATACACCTTCCCACTTTACAATTTTATATTACCAACCAAACACCGTAAATTTCCATACATGTAACTCATTTACAATTGTAAAAGACTTTACCAATTACAACTACGAATTACGGCCAATTACAACAACCAAACAGACCCTTGATAGAAACATATTTTATAAAAATCTTTTATCTCTTTTAAAATTTCATAAAACTTGTTTTAACATATTGAAACACAAACTTGTGATAAAAATTTCAAGACATATATCAACATATTCAAATTATTTTTGTGTCTTGCAAGTTTTATCAAAAATCAAAACATGTATTTTTATCAAACTTGATTTTTCAATACATGAATAAGATAGTCAAAATAAGTTTGTATAGGAAGTGTAAGCATGTATGTATAACTAGAATACATTTATTATACATATAAACCATGTAAACTTGTTTTGATCAATCTATTCATGAATACACATATCGGTTAAACTAAAAACCGAAAAACTAATATCCAAACATAAAACTTGTGTGTGTTGTGCACTTGAGCATATCAACTATACTAAGTTTTACAAATGGATCTAAACATACTAAAATAAACTATGAATACCTAAGTCTTCTTGACGATCTTCATCTTCAAATAGACCCGATCCAAAACTCTATCCATGAGCTAGGTAAAGTGTGATCTTGATGCTTGAGCCCTGGAATCACTTGTGAAGCTTCCAAACACCTCTTGTTGAAGCAATCACCAACTAATATCTTGGTTAATGATCTGAAACTTAAACAACACAAGATTATTAGTAAACATAACTACATGAGTTAATCATCATCAAAACTAGGGTGGAAGGCCTTTGGGCCAACATAGAGATGTGAGAGTTAGAGTTGTGATCTCCAAGGTTGTAAATTGTAATTCCTCGGTGGAGGTCCCTTTGTGGAAGGTCTTCTGTGGACATAGTTGAAATCCTTCTGTATGAAGGTGGGAACGTAGAGCAGTGGCTCGAACCTCGAAACATATTTCGGTGTTTGCATTTGATCTTCTATCTCTCACCTCTCATCTCTTTTTATATCTTGCATTGTTGTTTTTTTTTGCTCATTCATATACATGCCTCGCACTTGTATTGAACCAAGAGAGCTATTAAAGCACCTCAACTCATAATTCAGAGAAATCGTGAGGAGTAGTTCTAGAGCCATTCACAAAGAATTCGAACTCACTCTTGCTTATACACTTAGTGTGTTAGCAATTAGTTTTTAATTTCGCATCATTTGTCTTATATTAGCACTACACCTATTCACCCCCTCTATGTATACTTTCACTTATATGGCTAAAAAAAACCACGAAGAAAAGAAAACTAACAACACCTAATTCGGATCAGAAATGAATTCAGAATCAGATTTTAAAACTGGGCCACTGCAGCTATATTAGTTGACTAGGCCAATACCCTTGTCGACTAATTTTTTTTATTAGTCGACTAGGTATTTGGCCTAGTTGACTAGTCTGTAGTGAAACGGATTTTTCAACTCTCTATTAGTATCATTAGTCGACTAGGCTATTACCCTAGTCGACTAGGTCATGGTTCTCCTGTGCAATCTACCATTGATACGACTGATACGCTCTCGTATTTGACATCATTGATTGTATCGATCTTTGACTAAACTCTAACAGAGTTTAAAAAACTCTTTCAACAAGATTTTTACCCTCTCTCTCCCCACAGGGGGGGCCATATTGGGATCATGTGACTCGGAAATTAGACTCAAGCCACAATGGAAAGTATTGCGAACACAAAATTGATGGCGCCACTGAGAAGAGCAGGAGACAGAAGTAGACTTTCACTTTTTCGTGCAGGATAGAAAACATGGGCTCACAGTTGCAGTAATCTTTCACATTTTCGTGCACTAACTGATTAATTCACACATCAAATTCTATAACAACAAAGAAACCAATCAGGTTATTAGATAGAGGGAAATTCAGCGGGTTGCATCAGCTGTGGTGCACTGCGGGATCCAAGGAAGTAGACGGAAGTAAGAAAATGGGAAAGTGTTATTTCTCACTTGCCTATCTATTCAAACACCAGAAAAAGAAAATGAGAAAAACTCTTTTCCTTTTCTCTTTTCTCTTTTCTCTTTTATACAACTATTTCCTCACTTATAGAGTGCTACAGTTAATTTTAAGATCATGTAAATCTCACTTGTAATAAGTCATACCTCAAAACGGATAATTTTGTGATCATGTAAATCTCACTTGCATTCTAATTAGAGTTCAATTTTATTTTTGTTAATTAATTTATATTTTAATATTATTTTGTAATCAACCTTTCCACTTTCACTTCCACATTATCATCCAAACAACAGAAAGGACATAATATTTTTCAAACTACACTTTTCAACAACATTCAAACACTGAAAAACTTATTAACCAATTCTCAAGTTTGAAAGAGAACTATTACTGCTTTCTCCCACCCATAATCAAACAGCCCTAAGTGACACTCAAATCTAATACAAGTTGTCCCAAGATATCTGCTTGCAATTGTTTATATGTGCCAAGGATTCGTGGACCCAGTCGTCACGCCCACCAAGATATTTTTAAAGAAGAGCTGGCAAAAAAATGGACATCAACAATATGTATCCTATTATTTATTTTGTAGGATTCTGTTACTACCTGAAATCTTAATCTTAAATATTAAACACGAGTTGATCTCACACAGTCACACTTGATCTTCAATTGTTTTTTTTTTTTTTTTTGAAATTAGCTCTTACTAGCATAGCATCTGTAGCTGTACATAATTATGAATACAGAAACTCTTTATACAAGCATAAGATGCCAAACATACGTTGTAAAATCCAATAAGAAAAACAAATGTTTACATAACAATTAATGATCGATTATCTTTTCGTCGTACATAAATGTAGAATACAAAATCTCTTTATACAATCACGAAAAGAAATGCCAAACATACCTTGTGAGATGGAATAAGAAAAACAGATGTCGACTTGACAATTAACGATCAAGCATAGTAACCCTAATCTAACAACAACTCAGGCTCATCATTTTCTGAATGAGTTGGCCAACTCAATCGATCTAAACGACCTAGAGTTCAGATCCTTGTAGAACACCACAACTTCATCCTCGCTACTACTCCTCCATCGCCTCGCATTCCAAACCCGGAAACCCGCGAACCCGCAACCACCCGCTAAGACTAATGCTCCAGCAATTATCAACACCACCCCTTCTCTTCTCCTCCTCCTCTCACTCTTCTCACCTCCCGCTTCTTCTGTACTCCTCACCTTGAAATAACCCGACATCATCTTCTCGCTGACGGCAAGCACCGTCTGAATCGGATACTCCATCCGATAACAGTACCCGGAAACATTATTATGAATCGCACCCCAACAGCTACAGTTCTTTCCACACAACCCCTCGCACGCTTCCAGAGAGCCAACCTTTTGGAACGCAAGCAGCTCCTTGTTCGCCAGATCCACACCCGTTTTCCTCAGGACTCGAAACCCGTTTCCGACCGACCCGCACAAACCAACCGAACTTGCCGTAAAGCACTCGTCCGTTCGGTTATCGACGCACCCGCCGCACCGCTGGCCTTCGACGTGGCACAAACCGTAGGGCCCGCAAGGAGTCGGGAGCTCGCAGTTGCTGGCGATTGCTACGAAATCCGAAACCCAAGCAGACCCGCTCCAATAGTAAGCTCTGAGATTCCCGTCGCTCTCTAAAGTCAACCGCCGGAGACTTTTCTTGATCCCGCCGTTAAATGTGTCGAACGAGAGAACGTCAACGGGCGTGTTCTCCTTTTGGTACAGGCCCAAGAACCCGGTTTGGTTGATTTGGGCGTAGATTGGGCCTTCGCCCGGGACGATCTCGGCCCTGGCCTGTAGAGCGGTGTGCTTCCAGTACATGGGTCGGGCTGGGCTGAGTTGTGCCATGTAGAGCGCGATGTAGTTGTCGCCCAAGCTCATGGAAAACTGCTGGTTTGTCGAGAACAAAGCAGCTTTTGAGGTGAAGTTTTGATCTTGGACGATGGTGTCCGATGGGAAATCGAAGCTCTGCCACAGAATCTTGGGGACGGGCTCTTCATTTTTCTGGACTTGGAGGTTAGAGGAGTTGAGGAGGATGAGTTTGTCTCCGATGTTGGCCGTGTTTGTCGACCAAAATAGCTCTGTTTCGGGGCCGGAGAGGAATAAGCTGCCGTTGAAAGAGAGAGAAGTTGAGGGAGACCATGAAGCTGGTCGATTTGGTATTGCTCGCCACAGAGGAAAGGAGGAGGGGAGGTGGAGGACGGCGAGGTCGAGTTGGGTGGAGTTGATTCGGAGAAAGCCCAAGGAGAAGGTGGATGTTGGGTCAGTGAGAACGGGTTGGAATTGGAGAGAGGGGTGTGGGGTCGCAGTGAAGCCTCTCTGGATCTCAAGGTCATTGCTTGATGAACTAGTGCAGGTAGTTGACATCAGAAATAAAAGGAGAAGAGAGAAGAGCTGTGAGGAATCTGTCATAGCTGAGATGATCAAAAGATGAAGGGAATGGAAGAAGATGAAATGAAATGAGCAGAGCAATATCAGAAGACACAGATTCACCGGAGTCTCACATTATTTATATACAGGTTTTAATTGATATATTGGGCAGCGGAGAGGGAGTCAGAAAGATAATAGGATTTTTTGACATATTGGGCAGCGGAGAGGGAGTCAGAAAGATAATAGGATTTTTGGAGGGAGTCAACTGTGCATGGGATTTTCGGTGCTAAATTAACTACCATTTACCCGTTGGTCAGAATCCGTGAGAGGAGAGCTGGCCAGTGACTGTTTTTATGTATTAAATAATCCAAGCTTTTCACTGTGTGAAGTCGTCTGTTTGTTCAAGGGTGAAGTAGACAGATCAATGCAGGGTTCACTCTTGCTTCTCTCATGAACAAGAGAGCAAATGATATTAGCCTTTGAATGGATAATATGATTTATATTTTAATCAATAACTAGTGTTGTTTAACTGCCAATATCATTGTAGCTATTACAAAGTTTCTACGCATATAATTTTTTTTCTTATAGAAAAACTTATATTGTTAATTTACTTGTCCGTGTTTTATATCTTGTAATGATAATAAATCAAAAACTATATAACACATAATACCAACTTTAGTTTGCCGTTTTTGATCATTTTTTTTCCTCACGTACAGACTCTTCTCAAATATTTTGATTTCCCTCTCTTTTCTTTTAGCTTTCCACCCATGACCCATCACTAATTGTTGTATGCTGAATGTTGAGTACAACTGATGACAGTTTCTGGAGTTATACAAGAAAGCAACAAAAATAGGATTTTCTCAAACACCCCCCCCTTTGTATGCCAGAAAAGCGAATGCTTAGTCTGCGGTATAAAATGTAGTTGGTCAAACAGTTCAACCAATCTAATCTAGAAACAAGGTCAGATTAATTATGTTGATATTTAATCAATATTCTGACCTACTGTTGAAATGCAAAAGATGACCTTGGTTGTCTTATTCCTCAACAAAAAAAAAAAAAATAAAATTAAATAAATAAAAAACGTATTGATTTGGGCATAACTAGCTTCCATGCAAGCCTTGACTCTATGTTCGATTCTTCTGGAGAGAACAGCTAGCCTGATATTTTAATGAATGGTTTCTCCTCGAAGATGAAATTTCTTCCTTTTTTGGATTCAACGGCTTAGATCATTGCTTGCCTATAGACTTTTGTCCTTAAAAAAAAAAAAAGAGGATGAGAGTTTAGGAGTAAAAGCGCGTGCTCAAAGCAACAGTGTCTGCTGAATCGTTATCTAAATAAAAGTCAACGCATGCCTGATTTTGGATTGACTTTCCTTTTGGGGGCTGTGTTTTACTTTAAAAAAGTCAAAGCTGGCTTTCGCTTTAAAGTGAAGAGTTGATTCCGGGTTAGATTTTGGCAAAATTGTCTTTACCCCTCAGAAAAATCTGTGTTTCAAAACCCAATGCTATTTTTTTTGTGAGCCAAAAACTCCCCAAATATGAGTGTTTGTTCAACTACTTTCATGCCTCTATACTTTGCAGTCACAGGGGTAGTCTGTTGGGGATAAATATTCAGAACACCACTCATTGTAGCCATGATGAGCTGGATCTTGTAAGACGAATTAAATGAACCTCACATGCAACAAAAATGAGCAGGAACATAAGAATAAGTCTCATATGCACGAAAAGGTGTAAGTTCATAAACAATCTTGTAACACCCCGATCCCGCTGTTTGATGGGGAAATTTTTAGAGGTGCATGTAAATTCTTTATTTGACTGCAAAGAAAGTTACAACAACAATCAAAACTTCTAATTACAAGAGAGAAAAGATATTCAAGCTCAAATCTTCTCTTCGTTTAATCCTGAGTTCTTGATGTAGCGGTAGAAAGTGAATCTTATTTTCCGTTGACCAGGTGAGCGTCACAGTCTTCTGGGAATCTTCTCTTCGGAATATGGACGGAGTAGCACAGCTCCTGTCCAATAAAATCTCAAGGAGATTTGAGGCAAAAACAAACTTATACTCAGCAAGTTATTAGAAGAGTTGAACTCTTAACTATTTCTCGGCAAGATGCTCTGATCACGATCCTCCCAAAATCGATCCCTCATCTGTAGCAAACTGAGCTATTTATAGGGGTTTCAGGGTAAAACCGTCCCTTAGAAATCCTCCATAATGGGGTTAACACCCTCATTACGTGGGCAGTAATTGACCTAGTGATGAGGGCAATTATAACAGAAACGCAAGGTTCCTTTGTAGTTGATACGCGGGCTTTGAGCCTCGCGTTTAGCCGTTAAGGTAACGCTTGAGCTTCACATTTGGTTGAAATGTGAGCTTCAAATTCTGCGTCAAGTTTTATGTGAGATGCAGGCTTCGGACCCTGCGTCTTGGTCATTGCGGTGAAGCAGAGACGCGGGTTTTGACCCTCATGTTTTGGTACTACAGTGATGCTGAGACGTGGCTTTCAAGCTCTGCGTCTTGGGACTGCACTAGTGATGTTGAAACGCGGCTTCAAGCTCTGCGTCTTGGGACTGCACTAGTGGCTATGATTAGCCTTGCGTCTGGAGTTTGGATTCCGCTTTCTGATGACTTGTCCTCAGTGATTTTTAGACAATCTACAGAACCCCCTCCAAAGTTTTCGATATTCCGCAGTTGACTGGGACGAATTTCGAAATACTTTGGACTCTGGTTGAATTCATACCTCTCTTGATAAGACTGACAATCATTTGAGATACTCTGAGCTTGATCCTATCTGAAATGTGGGCTTCGTAAGTGTACTGTAAAACCCTTTAAAGCCGCCAGAAATAATCGTGGTGAGTGTCTAGATATGCAGTCCAGACCTCCTTGGTGCCTTGAGATGGTTGTTGGTGTACTATTAAACCGGGGGTAAACAGTCGTCTGCTTGTGCCAATGTACTGTTGAACTAATTGCAGAAGCGAAGACTAAATGCAAATCTTGTAGGCGTGGAGGTCAGCTTCAGAGACCAGTCCTCATTCGAAGTGGAGTCGCGTCTCTTACTTTGCTGAAGAGACGCGATCTTTGAAGGGATACGATTTTTGAAGTAAAGACGCAGCTCTCACTCTGTTGAATAGACGTACCTCTTACTTTACTGAAGAGACGCGACCTTTGGAGTGACGCGGCTTTGTTAAACGCGAAACCCGCGTTCTGGGCGCGTTGCCACGTGTCTGGCGGAGTTGAAGGGACGTCTTTCCCTTAATGCACGAAATTTGCGTCCGTTCAAGACGCTTGTCATGCGTCGGCGAAGATTGAGCCTCAAGACCCGCGCGGCGTATCTCTGCGGATGACTGTGCCTATAAAAAAGACAACAGTCTTTCAAAGATCATCATTAGACCCTTCTTCTTCTCTGCTGAGTCATGTGTCGAGAATTAAGAAAAGCTTAAAGCTTTTTTCACTTTCCTTCATCCTTAACACCGATTATATGGTTGAAATGGCACCAAAGACAAAACATGATGCCTCGTCTTTGAGCGCTGTCGCTCTAGAGGCTCAAATGGGTGGTCCTTCCATACAGGAGGCCCCCATTTCAGGTAATAAAATCATCTGGACTGGTTTCCACCATTAAAGGGGCTTAAAGAGTTTTCTTAACTCTTAAGTCTCTTTTGAATGTGAATCGCCAACGCGAGGCGCATGCCCGTGTTTAATTTTTAGACGCGGCTCTTGTGCTGGTAGGCAAGACGCAGGTTTGATGACTTTCACGTCTTCGCTTCATTAGCTTGGGTCTGTGTCTGTTTGTTGAACGCGGGCTTCATTGAGCCTTGCATTTTGACCCCAATACTCAGAATTTCTCCAAGTCAGGAAGGTTCATATGCGGACTTCATGTGATCATCGTGTCTTTAAGGCCGGATGCAGGCTTCACTAAGTCTCGCGTCTGAGTCCAACACTTAGAAAATTTTCTAAGTTTGTGGATTTTAAAACGCGGGATTCATGCGAGCCTCGTGTCTTTGAGTTTAGGCACAGATTTTGCTGATTTTCGCATCTGGATTCATTCCCGCGTTTGAGTTTCAAACACTTAACCATTTTCTTTTACATTTCTGACTAAGTGTTGTCTTCTTAGTGCGGTATTGTTCTAGCCCTTTGTCTAAGAAGTGCCACTTTGGGCACATAGGTGGCGCTGATCTGAATTTGACTTTTGCGCTCCAGAGGACTGCTCCTGTGACTACTGGTAAGTCAAAGGAGCGAAAGGATAGGATCAGTAAGGCCAGTATGCTGACGCTTCGGGAGATCTTTTCTGATGGCCAGTTTGAGTCGGATTCTCGCACTTTACTGAGGAAGACCGCCTTCTTCTATGGTGACTTAATTGAAGAGGATGAGACTGCCCTTTATGACGGGAACTACAAATGGCTCTGCCAAATTGGTAATAGAAAGTTCTTCCTTCCGAACATGGAGAGGACATATCCCCTGGCCTATCTGCAACACATGTCTGTGTGTCGGATAATGGATTGGGACTTGGTCAAGACATACTCTGGAATCTCTTTAGGTAAGATAGGCGTCCATGAAGCCTACACTGTCGGACATGGGAGAGGTGTGCTGGGGTTGCACCCTGGCTTGGTCTGGACAGAGTACCCGAAGGGAGAGACCCCCTAGCTTGGAGCCACCTTCATCAAATAATTCCTAGAGATGGGAGTGACTTCCTTTCTGAATTTCGTGCCACTGGCTGGATTCATTCTACTGATAAGAACTGGTGGTGTAGAATGGTAGGGTTTGTTCTGGCAGAACTTGGTGGCCTTCTGCTACAAGCTAGGCTGTACGAGATTGTCAGAGCTGTTCAATACAGCCTCCCGTAGAGCACCCAACACTTTTACGCTGTCCTAGAGCGTTACAATCCAGAGACTTGCACCTTCTTCACCCTTGGGGGAAATGGGACTCGCCCTTCATGATATGTATGAAGTCTCGGGGCTGGTGATTGGAGATGCCCCATATGAGGAGTACGTACTATCAACCGAGGAGTTGCATCTGTTGAAAAAGAGTGACCCTCTAGTGTACGAGACATATTGGGAAGTATTGTGTCACTTTCACATTTATCGGCAATTAACCGGATGGCGGAACGGAGGAGTCAAGCAGATGTCATGGGCGACTTATCTGTTCCCCGGGTGAACAAGGCTACCCCGATGCCCCAGCTAGCTCCTAGTACTGATGAGGAAATTTTTGAAAGAATCAATGCCTCCACCAGTTCTTACACCACTGAGTCCAATGAAGAAGTCTTCAAACCAGACACGGTCTTTGAGAGCTTCTATCATCAAGCTAGAATTCCAATATCTGATCGGGCTCTGTTGGCAGTGTTGACACTTTAAAAAAGACAAGATTCTTGACTGGCCTGAACAATATCTAAACTTGTTGACATTTACAAAAGACAAGTGACAGACAAACTGACGACCAGTTCTGTACCCATCTCCGAGGCACAAAGCAGCAACTTGGACTCTACTGATCCAGTGAAGCAGACAGTGAGCCCAGATTGTCTTTGAACAGACCTCAGCAGTCTAAGATGCTAGGTTAGCTCAACACTTAACATCACATGAGCCCAAAGGGATAGCCTCGCCTGAGAGGCTAAGATCACCCAACTTCGCCTTGGAGCCGTTCAAAGCTCCATCAGGAAGCTAACTTATAGCTTCACTTGAAGTACTAAGTTAACTCCGCAGAGAGTTAGCTTCGCTCGAAGTCACACCAGCCACACAGAAGGATGTTCGGTAGCTTCGCCACAAATGTTATCTAGCTCCGCTGGAGAGCTTTCTTCTGACTTCGCCAGATGCTCCTTCCAACTCTGCTACGAGCTCAATGCAGCAACTCCGTTGTGGGTCTTTCATGGTCAACCTTTGACCAATTAAATCTCCAGATGAGATTAAATCAATTCAAGATCAAGATCAAATCTAATCAAGATCATATCTGAGATCAAATTTGACAGTTGTTTGCCATAATCTCTTGACTCTCCTAAAACGAGTAAGAAGATCAGGGGAGATCTTTCAGTTATTTAGAAAGAATCAAAACAGATCAGGAGATCAACCTACCTGCTATTCCTAACTTCGCAGAAGCTGATTCTAGCCTCGCAGTAAGGCTACTTTTCAGATTTAAACAGATTGACTCAATCTGTTTCTAGATTTTCAAGGGACAATTATACCCCTGCTCTCCTTATAAATAGCCCACCAGGGGTACAAGGGAGAGAAGGACGCACGAGGCGAAGAGGCTAAAAAAAATAGAGAGAGACGGCTAAACAGAGATCTATTCTCTAGCTTCCAAGAATTCAGAGAATTCAGAGAACTACTTCTCTAGTCAGGGTGCTTATACCCTAATACCTTCCTTCCTCTCAAGGAATTTCCGGAACCAGGCGAGAAGGAATTCCTAAGCGGAGGCAGTTTGAGAAGTAACAATAGGGTTCTATCAACCCTATGTTCTCTGATTCCCCGAACCAGGCGAGAAGGGAATCCCATCGATCACATCGTCAAAGGACAAAGTGGTCGTGCGCTGAGCAGACTCCTATCGGCACACTTCTCCAGAATCTCAGAGGAGATTTACTTGTAATCTTTTTAGAATACTTGTAATTTAGCTCCTCGACGCTTTTTAGTAAGTTTTCCCCTTTGCAAAATCAATGGAAAACAAGATGGCGACTCCGCTGGGGATCGATTTCTCCACTATTGAGAATCAACTGACCTTTGGGTCTATCTCTGAATTCAAGGAAGCCGGTATAGCCAGAGCCTCCCAGGCTAAATCTTCAAAATAAGTCTCTGTGGAAATAGATGAGGCTCTCTGCGAGCCTACCGCGGTCTTCTGGCGCAACAAGGAAGTAGGCCCGCAGTGCAAGCCTATCACTTTCCAGAACCTGGTCGTTCACTTCGACCAAGGAAAATTTGAGGAAGTCCTCTCTGGGGGTGGTCTAATGCTTCATGCACGGAAGCATAGAAAGGTCTCCATGGCCAAGGCCTCAAAACAGAAATCAGAAGCAGAATTCTGCCGACACCCCTCAGCCTCGCGTGTGGCTAGTCAGGTTCCCTGTGAACCTAGGTCTCCTTTGTCAAAGCAGATGTGGAGGCCAAAGCAGAAGACTCTGTATAAAGCCTCAGGCGTAGCCACGCCACAAGTGCGTCTCTCTTGCGAAGAAAAAGGCAAGATGCCTGCCTGCTCTAACGAGGCTGCTAGCCGCGAAGTCACAACGGCGACCATACCTTCGCCCAATTCAAGAGCAGTAACTCATCGCGCCAGCCTCGTTCTCATGAGCGAAGCTACTAGACCTCAGGGTACGCATGATGTTCATAGCCGAGAAGCTGGAACCAAAGCACCACAGCGTGCTTCGTTCCCCAGTTCTTCAAGTACTAAGCTCGCTCCTCGCAGCGAAGCTAAGGGATTGTCCCTAAGTGCTGATAGCGGTGCTTATGCAGCTTCAGCGTCCAAAGGCGCTTCCAAGGCTTTTAGCCACGAATTTAGAGCCAAAGCACTATCTAAGGCTAATCATGTTCGCAGCAACATAGCTGATAAAGCACCACATCATGCTTCGCTCCCCAGTCCATCAAGTGCTAAGCTAGCGCTTTGTAGCGGAGCTAAGGGATTGTCCCTAAGTGTTGACAACGGTGCTTATGCAGCTTCAACACCCAAGGACATTCCCAAGGTTCTTAGCCGCGAAGCTAGAGCTAAAGCACTATTTCGTATAACCCCCTCTGTGGTGATAAAAGGAGCAGGACATTGTCCTATGCGCAATCCAACAGAGCCTCTGCGCTCGATCATTTAGGCCCAGCTGGGTCTGACTTGCGGGAATTCTTGACAAGTAAACGGAAGTCAGAACCTTTCCAAACTTCTTCCTCCTGTTGTCGACAAGTGGGATGTCAGTTGGTGACAGTCCACTCTGTCCATTGCCGGTTAGGACCAATCCCCACCACTCCTCCAAGCCGACGATCAGTTTTTGATCGACTGTCGGTGCAAGCTCCGGTGAAATATCGTAAAAGGAGCATATTGCGAGATTTACCCTCTACATCCGTTAACATGACCGAAAGAGGACGAGAGCTACACAGGGGTAGACGAGCGTCCCACGACACTCCCTACGGCTCCCCAGATCCAGATTATAGCCCAGGCTTGGACGAAGTCTTGGTACATGAAGAAGGTGTCTTCCGCAAACCAGATCTAGGGTTGTAATACCCTATAGTTATGAACAGCCATCTTCCTCAACTGCAGTAGTCTCACTAGAATCAAGAAGAGGATCAGTCTAATGGTCTGATGAAGAGGATGAAGACAGTGGGTATGCCTCTTCGGCGACAGTCAGCTCAGTGCGAACAGACAGAGTATCAGTGAATATGGCTGAAAATGGTAACGATGACCTTCATCGACGTTTGGAAGCTCAGGAGCAAACTTCTAAGACCCAACAAGAAGCTTTGGACAACATTCAACAGATGCTCGCTCAACTCCTCAATAACTGGAATAATAATGATACCAGAAGTAACCATGATGAGGAAGAACATCTTAGCAATGAACAACCAAGGACGGAGAAGTCGAAGGAGAGTTCTTCTTTCAACGCTAAAGTCCTTAAAGGCATCCAAGCTCAAATTGCATCCCTAGCTTAGAGGGATGAATTAAATAAGGTAGGGACTGTCCGTCCTTACCCGCTGGAGTGGGATTCAGTGCCATACCCACCAAAGTTCAAACCATCAACGTTACATACGTACGATGGCAAGAGCTCGCCAAACCAGCACATCTACTATTTTCGTCTCAGACCAGTAATGTTATAGACAATGATGCTATCATGACTAGGCTGTTCATTGGCACCTTAAAGGGGGTAGCATTTGACTGGTTCCGAAGTCTCCCTCTGAGCTCTGTCAATTCCTGGATCGACCTGGAAACCCGATTCATTTCTCGTTTCTATGAGGACGATACCGAGGTAACCATCGACAAGCTCCTCTCCACCGTGCAGAAGAAGGGCGAATCTGTCCGTGACTACATTGAACGGTTCAGAAACTTGTATTTGATGTGCTCAGTAGGGATGCCATTACCCATGCTCTTACAGACATGCATGCATAACTTCTTAGACCAAGTAGAGGTTCGCATGAGGGCTGTCAAAGCCCATACCTGGAAATAACTAGTCAGCAAGCTGAGATAGCTGAAAAGTCGGCTAAAAAGTTTGAACCATTCACCCCTAAAGGCAAATGGGATATGAATAGTAAAGGATGTAGTGACATGGCACAGTCTTCTCAAGCCAAAGGGAAAGAGACTATGTCCGTTGAATTGTCAGGGGATATGCAGTCAAAGGCCAAGAAGAGCAGCTTAAATAATCAGGAGTCTAAGTTTCCTCTAAAACAGTACTCCTTCAAAGACGATCAGGTGGCCACAATATTCCATTTACTCCACAAAGAGAATAAATTGAAGCTGCCAGATGCTCGACGTCCCAATGACATAGGACGCACGAATGATCCCAAATACTGTCTCTTTCACAGGATGATTCACCATCCTACTGACAAGTGCTTTGTCCTCAAGGACAGAATTCAAGTTTTGATCGACGCCGGAGTCCTGACACTAAAGTCAGAAAAAAAGAAAGTCACTACAAATATGGTAACCCTCGAGTTCGGCAAAACCCCAAAGGTCACAGTTCCTGACGGGACTTATCCAGTCCCTGCGCCGCGGCTGGAAGTCACACATTCAGCAGTTAAAACTCAAGATAATAAGGGTCTTGTTCCCTTGACACTAGAGACAGGGAAAATTATGTGGATACACCAAGACCTTGTCCAAGACGAACAATGGGATTCAAGAAGTCCAAGTCGAAGGGCAAATCTTGCAATGTCATCTCCATCTTGCCAGACGATGATAATCTTACATCAGCTTCTCTCAACGATTCTGAAGGGGAAAAGCACGCTTGCACGATGCAGGCAATGTACCACACCCGACAGGTACTCGATCTAAAAAATCATACTTAAAATAGTATGAGAAAGCTACTGATGAGGCACAATAGCAAATGACGTTAATACAAGTACCAGCATCTACTTCGGTTCCAACCAAGGGAAGGGAGAAGCCTAAGGAAGTCCGGTTCGATCATGTCCTAAAGAAGCCTTCAGGTGATTGGTCACTGATGTTGCACATTTATTATCATATTTCCATACTTATTATAGAATAAAATCTGCATTGTCCTAATTAAATATTTAATTTATTTGCAGGCCCATTCCTTAAGGAGATGAAGAGAAACAAGCCTAAAAGCCCACCAAATTCTGATTAATTCAGAATAAATTTGAAATGAAGAAATCAGGGCAAAATCTTGGCATATAAGAAAGTTGATAAGAATCCTCCCTAAATCAAGATGAAGAAATCAGGGCAAAATCTTGGCATATAAGGAGGTTGAGAAGAATCCTCCCTGAATCAAGATGAAGAAATCAGGGCAAAATCTTGGCATATAAGGAGGTTGAGAAGAATCCTCCCTGAATCAAGCACAATCAAAGGCTGTTTTGTCAACTTTTGAAGCAAAAACAAGAAAATCAGAAAAAGATACGGGAAATACATCAGACCAGGAGATCCCCAATCTTCCTGGGATCTTCTCCTTTAGGTTTTTCCCTATAAATACTGGTTTTAGCTGAGCAAAAAGGGGGACCAGGTAGAGATAGGATTTAGTCTAGTTTTCCATTTTTTAGTGTAGGTTTTTGTTTTTCTTTTCATGTAATTTTTAGCTTTCATTTATGTAATTCAGAGGAGATTAGATTTTCATAGAAGAACAAGAATGAAGCTTGAGCTGAGAGTGACACCGGTGTAAGGTTTCTTTCTTTTCTTTTATCGTTATGAAATCAAATCTGTATTCTCTCTTTGTATGTACTTCGTTTTAGTTTTCTTCTTCTTCTTCTTTTCTACTTCACTCTTCTTTTGGTACAATTGTCTTCCAAGTGAGTTTAAAAGCATCGAAAGAGCCTTGCCTTTGCGAGTGCCACTGATAGCTCATGACGATGGATGTGAGTCTCTCTGTATCATTTCATGCTTGAAGTTGTCTTGATGATGTAATGTGGAAGAGACAATACTCAACTCTTATGGGCTATGCGCTGATTGCCTCCACTTTAAGGTAACATCGTCGCCAAAGATTCAAGGTAAGCTTTTGGTAAAAAGAAGGTAAGTAATTATTTTTCTTTCTTTTCTTTTATTTCTGTAGATTAAATCACCAACACCACATCTTCCAAATCTTTCTTTTCCAATTTATTTGTACATAGTCGTTTTCTGATTTTCTCCACCTTCTCCATCTATCGCTTTCTTTCTAACTTAACCTAACTCTTTTTCATTTTCATTTCTTAAAAAAAAGAAGAACTTTCGTTTTTTCTTCATAAAGATTTCAATTAAAAAACCTTGAACGCTTCCATTGCAAACCCTCCTTGTGGATCACGACCCGCATAGCCATTTGCTATCGCGGTTGAATTGAGCACTTGTACATCTTTATTTTTAAGTTCTGTAATTCCGTATTTTGTGTGCAGGTAGAAGCTCAATCAAATTTTGGCGCCATTTCCGGGGAGGGTAACGGTTTTTATTGAAATCTGGTTTTTATTGAATTTTTTGAACTAAAACGAATTTTTTTTCTCTGTTGCAGGTTATAGGAAAGAAAAGTAGGAAAAAAGATTACAGTAACATATAAGTGGTCTTGGGCCTCTGTTCTAGAAAATAGAGACCAAGTACCCTCTGAATTGCCGCGTTTGCTCGGCTTTGGCCGCGTTTCCGTGACACGGAAGAGTTCACTACTAATTGGCTTTTTGCAGGGCTGCTTGCTTTGCATAATGATAGTTTTATGCAAACTTTATTTCTTATATGCCATCACATAAGCCTGCTAATAAATCAATAGTAAAACATTTGTTGAAAAAGTTAAAAAATTGATTAGATGTTTGCATTTTTAGGCACGTGTCTTTTCAATTCATTTATTTTACTGTTGAAGAGTGCTGGAGCAAGGTACGTTCGCATTGCATCTAGAATAGGACTCATCTCTTGGTTGATTTACATCGCTTTGAGTGAATCTTGTTTACATATCTTGTACACTTACACAAACTGATCTTAAGGGCACCACCCCATAACAAGAAAAGGTGGGGATTTAATCACCCTTCCTTGACCCAAAAATCAGATTCCAAGCACTCACTAACCCAAGCCTAACTAAAAATGAGTAGACGTTGGCCCTAGGGACATCTCGGACTCAATTAGGAGATTATCCTAAGGGGGAAAGGTGTTGGAATTTGACTCCTGCCAAATCTGTGTCTAGGAAGGGGATTAAGGGCCGAAAGCCCGAAGATTGGTGGTTATTTAATTAAGGAACGTCTTTGACGGATAACCTCCCACCAATTTTGCCCTGACCTGGCTGATTAGCTTGTAGTCAAAGTCTACATTATACCTCCCGTGGACAGTCTAACCAGTTAGGAGTCGTCTAGGTCATAGGTCTACCCTAACTTAGGTTAGAATTTTTTCTTTTTTTGTTTGCTTATTTGTTTGTTTTTGTTTGTGTTTTATTGTGTGATATGGCTTATAACAATAATTTTTCCAATTTTAATAGTAATCCATATTACACACCATCCTCTTTTTCGGATATTACCAACCCGGCATATCATAACTTTAACCAACCTAGTGTGCCGGATTGGTCTTATCCGAATCAATATAACCCATGCCACCAATCTTATAACCATAATTTTCAGAATAATTTCAACTCTTCACAGGGTCAGTGGGAATTCACCTCCCCCGAGTCTAATTTTCAACCAACTTGTCCTCCTTATCCACCTAGTCCACAATATTTCCAAGATTCATACTCAGTTCCACCAGTCCAAAATAGAAAACCATCAATTTTGGAAATGAGTATGCGTGAGTCCAAACAAAAATCACAAAATCTGATGGACTCAAAATTTCACCACCAATTCCAAGACAACACTTCATCTTTTCATCAAAACAATGAACCTATCCATTATGAAGAGATGCTTGAAGCCATGACCCAGGCTCAAAATGCTCGTAATCGTGACATAGATATGATGGTCCAAACTCTACGTTCTTACCGTTTGACCAGTTCTGATGTCACTAACTATTTTGTTGGAGCCGAAGAGTCATGTTGTTTTGAAAAACAAGGTTCCATTTCAGAACAATCATTTGAACTTGCCCAAACTCTAAATTTTGAAAATGATATTGACAGTTTGGCAAGTTATTCCTTTCCTGAAATAGAACTTGAAAATGAGTATGATCCTGAACCTTAACTTAGTGATCAATTCTACTTCCTGATTCAATTATGATTCCGATGTCTTCACCTGATTTCAATCTTTTTCCCGAGTCAACATTGGATCCTGTGCCAATTCATCATGAAATTGAATCACCCATTTTTGATGATCATATTGAACTTGACCAATTATACACTTTTGAAAGTCCTATTGTAAATTGGCAAGTTCTCATTTTTATGACATTGAACTCATGAGAAATGTGAGCTAGATTCTCAAATCTGTGATCCAGTTCAAATTCTTGAATCAATATTGACTCCTGTTTTGTTACCCGATTTGAGTAATATTTTAGAGTCAGTTTTGATTCCCACCTATCATTCTTGAACTTGAATCACCAATATTAAGTCACATTCCATTGTTGGAAAACAAACGTGGACTTGAGTTTCAACTTTTTGATTTGGACCCGCTTCTTTAACCAATCTTGACTCCTGAACCTTTACTTGACTTAAGTCACCTTCCTGAGTCGGTATTAGTTTCTGTACTTCCTGAGTCCAAGTCAATCATTCTATCTTTTCACACTCTATTTTGGGACAAGGCGGTTGATAAATTTGACTCCGAAATTAATTATGGAATTTGGAAATTAAATTGGGATAAATATTTAATAAAAATCCTTTATGGATATATCATTTTAGTGGGTTATATTAGAGAAATTTCTGGTGGGTTCCTCCGAACTCCACGAAAAGTCAATTAGGCCGTATTTCGTGGACCAATCAGACCACCACCGGAACCACCACCTTAAGGTAACATTTTCCTTCCCTTTCTTCTTTTTCATGCATCTATGCATTAATTCATAATTGAGGACAATGCATGAGATAAGTGTGGGGGAGGGTCTAACATAACTTAGGTTTTTTCTTTTTATTAAAAAAAATTTTCTTTACTTTTAAAAACTTTTTGAAAATAGAAACAATATTTTGACATATTTTTTGTAAGAAATTAAGTCAATTTTAAGGAATAGGAAATCAAAATTAGGATTTCTTAAATTTGGTCAAAATAAGATTATTTGTTTGATTTTTAGGGTTAGGAAGATAAAATTTGTCAAAGTAATTTAGTCTTGATCTTTACCTTAATGAAATATGCACACTTCATACACTTACCCACTTAGGGTTCAAAAACGAAGTTATGCCTTATATATAATAAAAGAAAAAAAGAAAAAAATATCTATGAAAGATGAACGAATCTAATTATTGATTAGCTAGGTACTTTGGCCTAAGCAAACCTTAGTATTTATGCGAAAGATGATTAGATAAGTTTGAGAAAAAATATATATAAATCCTCTGATTAAGCTGGGTATTTGTGCCTAATAAAGCATAAGTATTCACGCCTAAAAGGGGTTCAAATAATAAAATCCTTAGTTTTGTGGTCTTGTTTGCTCGAGTCCTTAAGTCCTTGGGGTGTTTTCTCACCTGGTGCCCTAAGACCGTTTGGTTTGGGAGTCATCGATTAAAGGCTCGTTACATGGGCAGATTAGAAAGCCTAATAGAACTAAGGAATAATACCACAAAAAAATATATGTAAATAAATAAGGCATAAGAGTTAGAGTTAATGAAACCTTAGTCAAAATTTTCACGATCACAAGGTGCATATGACCTAGGGTAAAGTAATAGACCAGATGAGAAGTACAATTTGACTCCTTACTTTGATTGATAACAAATTTTTGAATAGAGACTAAGTTTAGGAATGAAAAATTCAGTTTTCCTATAACTTATAGATTGCTTAAATCCTACAATTATATTTCAAATATTTTTCTCTTTCAAAATTCTTTTCGAAAATACTAACTCTTTGTTTCCCTTTCTTTATGGATTTTGTGGGTGTAATCCACTGAAAACCCTCACGAGATAAAACTCGTCCTCTAGGGGAAACCTAGAGGTTTAACGGCTTGTTGCACATGCTCAGTGCAATCGCGTGACCTGCGAAAGTGGTCTAATAATCCTTAGTATAGTTTAGTTGTTTTGCTCGAGGATGAGCAAAAGATAGGTATGGGGGTGTGATTGGTCACTAATGTTGCACATTTATTATCATATTTCTATACTTATTATAGAATAAAATCTGCATTGTCCTAATTAAATGTTTAATTTATTTGCAGGCCCATTCCTTAAGGAAATGAAGAGAAACAAGCCCAAAAGCCCACCAAATTCTGATTAATTCAGAATAAATTTGAAATGAAGAAATCAGAGCAAATCTTGGCATATAAGGAAGTTGAGAAGAATCCTCCCTGAATCAAGATGAAGAAATCAGGGCAAAATCTTGGCATATAAGGAAGTTGAGAAGAATCCTCCCTGAATCAAGATGAAGAAATCAGGGCGAAATCTTGACATATAAGGAGGTTGAGAAGAATCCTCCCTGAATCAAGCACAATCAAAGGCTATTTTGTCAACTTTTGAAGCAAAAATAAGAAAATCAGAAGAAGATACGGGAAAAACATCAGACCAGGAGTCCCCCAATCTTCCTTGGATCTTCTCCTTTAGGTTTTTCCCTATAATACTGGTTTTAGCTGAGCAAAAGGGGGACCAGGCAGAGATAGGATTTAGTCTAGTTTTCCATTTTTTAGTGTAGGTTTTTGTTTTTTTTTCATGTAATTTTTAGCTTTCATTTATGTAATTCAGAGGAGATCAGACTTTCATAGAAGAACAAGAATGAAGCTTGAGCTGAGAGTGACACCGGTGTAAGGTTTCTTTCTTTTCTTTTATCGTTATGAAATCAAATCTGTATTCTCTCTTTGTATGTACTTTGTTTTAGTTTTCTTCTTCTTCTTCTTTTCTACTTCACTCTTCTTTTGGTACAATTGTCTTCCAAGTGAGTCTAAAAGCATCGAAAGAGCCTTGCCTTTGCCAGAGCCACTGATAGCTCATGACGATGGATGTGAGTCTCTCTGTATCATTTCATGCTTGAAGTTGTCTTGATGATGTAATGTGGAAGAGACAATACTCAACTCTTATGGGCTATGCGTTAATTGCCTCCACTTCAAGGTAACATCGTCGCCAAAGATTCAAGGTAAGCTTTTAGTAAAAAGAAGGTAAGTAATTATTTTTCTTTCTTTTCTTTTATTTCTGTAGATTAAATCACCAACACCACATCTTCCAAATCTTTCTTTTCCATTTATTTGTACATAGTCATTTTCTGCTTTTCTCCACCTTCTCCATCTATCGCTTTCTTTCTAACTTAATCTAACTCTTTTTCATTTTCATTTCTTAAAACAAAGAACTTTCATTTTTTCTTCATAAAGATTTCAATTAAAAAACCTTGAACACTTCCATCGCAAACCCTCCTTGTGGATCACGACCCGCATAGCCACTTGCTATCGCAGTAGAATTGAGCACTTGCACATCTTTATTTTTAAGTTCTGTAATTCCGTATTTTGTGTGCAGGTAGACCCAGGGCTAAACTCGCCCTTTCGTTTTGATATATTGGCCCAGCTGGCTAATATCCCCGCTCGTATTACCATACACGAGCTCCTTCGTCTCTCAAAAGAGATAAGAGAAGCACCTTAGAGATGCGCTGGCTGATTCAGAGCCATTCCTGACGTGCATGCCAGAGATCCCTAACGATGACGCTCCGTCTTTTTGCTCTGAATGCCATCATGTACAATCAAAGGTACCTGCTATTACCTTCACAGCAGAAGATATGCTTCTCAAGGATAACAAGCACGATCGACCTCTGTACTACACCGATATATCGGTTCAACATGCGTTGAAAGGGTACAGGTTGATCCGGGGTCTGCACTCAGTATCATCCCCAAAAGGCTCCTCTACTTCCTCAGTATACCACTATACAGGTTGTCCGCTACCACTACTATAATATATGATTTTAATGCTGGGAGTAGTCATCCACTTGGAAAAATTCGACTCCGTTGCTGAATCGGGAGCCTGAAGTCTGAAGTGACGTGCTATGTCATTGACGCTGACACGTCATACAACTTGCTACTAGGACGGCCGTGGATCCACGCCAACTGGATTGTTCCCTCTACTTTGCACCAGTGCTTCAAATATGTTAAAGATGATGCGACAGTACGAACTGTCTTCGCTGAGAAGCAACCATTCAAGGGGGTGAAAAATTACTTTACTGACGCTCTCCTGTATCAAGCGGCCGGTGAAACATCGAAAGAATTATTGCCGGACGATGATGATAGTGGCAATGAGGCGGACTCAGAATCTGAAGCAAACATGCCAGCCATTCTGATTGGCGAACCAATTATAACATGTCTTAATAATCCCCAATGTAACACTCCTTCTGAAGATGAGGGCGAATGGGTAATTAATGATAATATTTTCTTTGATTATCCTGTGAGTGTTGGGTTGTTTGAATCCATTACGGATAGCTCTCTGTACATCCCTTTACATAAACCAAGCGCGTCCAGTACACCATGGATCTGTAGAAGGGGCCGTTTTAGTGATCCCTCCATCCAAAGAAGGTCAGTCACCGATAATTTTTGGTAGAGCCTGACCACAAGGGTCCATAGCTATAGATCCCCATAATTTTTCCATTACGCGCGATCAACACACCATATGATGAAGAAAACGGGGTACAACCTAAAACATGAAGAGGGCCTGAATTTCAGAAAAGGAAGGCGTAGTTTGCTGCGTAACTTTGTGCCAAAAGGGAAACCTGCAAGTTACTATGATAACACATGCAGGGAGTTGGGATACGTTACATCCACACAACCAGCAACGGTTCAATTCAGGGAGGGCGAACCGATTCCATCACATTCTGCCTTCTAGTGGGACTCAGATGTCAGTGTGGGAATGATGTTCGAGACTCTCACCGTTAATATGACCTCAAGCAGTCAATTGGAGCCTGCGGAATGTACTGATGAGGAACTATGGGCTCAGCAATTAGATCTCCAATGGGAAAAGCGATTCGAACTGCACGAACCACCTACTGAAGACAAGGTGATGCAGATCAACTTGGGTAGTCAAGATCACCCTAAACCTATCTTTATAAGTGAGAGCTTATCACTTATGGAAAAAGAAGAATTAATAATACTCGTAAAGGAGTATATAGATGTCTTCACATGGAACTACGAAGACATGCCTGGACTTGATCCACAAGTAGCCATGCATCATCTAAATATCAGCCTGACGCCAAGCCAGTCAAGCAGCAACAACGTCGGTTTCGTCCAAACATTATGGAGACTATTGAAGTCGAAGTTTATAAACTCATCGCATGTAGCTTCATATGGGAAGAATAGCATCCAGATTGGGTTGCTAATATCGTACCTGTCCTCAAGAAGAACGGAAAAATTCAGATCTGCATCGACTACCGTGATCTCAATACAGCTTGTCTTAAAGACGAATTCCCACTGCCCATCATCGATGTCATGATTGACAATACCTGTGGATTTGAAAGAATGTCTTTCATGGATGGCTTTTTAGGGTACAACTAGATCAAGATGTATCCCGACGACGAGAAGCATATTTCGTTCCGAACGCCATTGGGGTATACTATTACACTGTAATGCCCTTCGGGCTGAAAAAGGCCGGAGCAACCTATCAACGGGCAATGAGTACAATCTTCCACGATCATCTTCTGTAATACCCCGTTCCCGGAATACTTACTTAGTTGCGTATTTTTTTGATTTGTTTCCAGTATTTATTCTGTATTATGAATTCCTTATATGACTGTTTTGTCTTGGATTTGGATTCGTGGATTCGGAGTCAGCCCTAGTCTGAACCGAAGGCCCGATCCTAGAGTATTACTCGATTTAGACATTCTGATAATTAGAATTGACCGATTTTAGTTTTAAATATCATTTTCAATATTATATATTTTCTATGATTTTCTAGATTTTTCTTGAATTAAATGAAAGTCTTCAAAACCGGTGTCGGCCAGTTCCGTTGACCGATTCCCAGATTTTTATTTTACAATCAGTTTGAAATTTATAGAAAGTTCTTTAGACATTATTTCCTAGAATCATATTTCTTATCTAAATACTTTTTCTGGGGATTTTATGATTTTATGAAAATTCCATCGGAGTCGGTAGATAACTGGTTCCGGGATTTTTAATTTCAAAACTATAAAGTATTTCTTAAAACGGATTTCACTATGATACTTAATATAATATTCTTGATTTTTGATAATTATTTCGGGTCGTTCCGAGATACTTGAATTTCGGACGATTCCGGTATTTTCCCGGAAGGTTTCCGCATCCGCAACTGAATCCCGGGAATCCGCCACTTCCATTATTTTCATCTTCTTTCCCAAGAAACCATCTTCTCATTATAATTTATTTTCCTTTTCCTTTTCCTTTATTTCTTTCCTTCCTCCACTAACCAAAGCCTTTCCCAATTTTCCAATAATTCCAATTTTCCACATAATCCCACTCACTTTCACCTAATCCTTTTTAAATCCCCCTTCATCTCCACCACCTCAACAACTACTCCAACACTTTAGCTTCATCTTCTTCCTCCTTCATCACCATGGAAGCAACCACAAGGGCATCAACAACACCAAAGGATCATCACCATCTCTACCTTTCCTCTTCTTCTTCATCATCAACCACCACCACTCCTTTTGGTAAGTAATTTCCCTCACCAAGACTTGTACAACTCTTAGTCTACTTATGTTTGCTTATTCTTGTTGATTTGTGTCTTCAATTCTTGTTATTTAGCCATCAAACACAAACCCTAGAAAATCTGTTCTGTTTACTGTTTCCAGACGATTAGTCGACTAGACCTATAGATTAGTCGACTAGAAACCCTTAGCTGAAACTTAACCTTTTCTGGAAACACAGTATTAGTCGACTTACCTTAGTTCCTAGTCGACTAGAGGCCCTTAGTCGACTACACCCTTGACCCTAGTCGACTAACCCTTCCTGGACCAGAAACCTTAACTCTCTGTATCACAGTATTAGTCGACTTAGCCTAACTATCAGTCGACTTGTCATGTCTGTTAGTCGACTATCCCTATGACCCTAGTCGACTAACTTTTCCTGAATCAGAATATCAACTCTCTGGAACCCAGTATTAGTCGACTATACCAGACTGTTAGTCGACTAACCCCTTTATTAGTCGACTACTCATCCTACCCTAGTCGACTAATTCTGTCTTTTGTTACAGTTATTTACCTTCTCAAACTTGGATCTTATACTTGGTTTATATGTTGTATATTATACTTCTTGACTTGTATCTTGACTAACATCATCTTCACTTCTCTCTTTCTCTCTCCTCTTCACTCTACATATATATATCATAGTTTATGGCGTGCCCCGGATTTCGCGGATTTCGGATCTTTCGGCGCTTTGAGGTTTAGGCGAGTATCCTCACTCGCTACTTTCTTGTATGCGAGTAGTCTCGCTCTTCTCTATTTGAGTTTCCTGTTTTGTCGGATCGATAAGTATTTCGCTTCTTATTTCCATATTCATGTATTGCACTACAATTGCTTATATTATGGTAGCTTCATCTTGTACTTGTGCCATGCTATTGATATGCTTACCTCTTTATCATATACTATGCGTGGCAGACCCTTCGTGATCGTTGTATTCTTGGTTTCTGGTATGTTATCACTTGCCCAGCTATTATTTCAGATCTGTCAGTTGCATGCTTCCTTTTAACACATGTATATCACCTAACTTCCAGTATGATATCACCTGACTACCTGGCATGCCACTGCCTTGCTAGACCCTCTTGTTATGACATGACTGACCCGGACTATATCGATCTCATTGGTATGCATGTTACTTGATATACCACCATTTATCATGCTATCTCTTGACACCAAGCATGATACACCGATTCTTATAATTATCACGATAAAGGGAATGTAGTACCTGATTACTGTTATGTACTGATCACTGTTATGTATCCCTGTTATGATATTGCTCATTCCCGAAATCTGATAATTATGTTCATAAGCTATAAAAGGACAACTTGTATGGTATGGGAGGAAGTGATGGATGCCGGAATGATATCTTGCTTATAGTGGTGGGGTATAAAAGTATGTATATACATATATATATATGTACTGGCGGTAGTGAATCTGAATTACTGAATAGGGGGACTTTGGGCCTCCAAAGCCGGTTCCAGGTGTATGGAAACCACTATAAGAAGTTCTATCAGTTCTCCATCTACTTCCGTTAACAACCCTCGACTTGCTTATATATGGATGTATGTGGGTTGGCCGTACACCAGGTCACATACCGAGATATATGGGTCAGACGAGTAATAATAATAATAGGTGTTTCCTGTGACCCCAGTTATGATTACTGTTATGATTCCTGTTTTGATACCTGTTATGCACTCTTGTCACATCTGTTATGTATTCTTGTTATGACTACTTTGCAACTCTGATTCTATACGCTTGGATTTTCGGTGGCATGAGATAAAGGTATATAGATGAGGGTTTCCTTGTTTGGATTATTCCTTCGATGTATTAGTCTCATGGGACCGTGACTTAAGCGTATACAATCACTTTTGCTTATGATCAGTTTTACCTTGGATTTCCTGTTTTATGGATATTATGTTATACTTGTTCATATATATTTCACTTGTGTTCTAACCCTCCTGTCTTCGGTACTTGACACTTGTACTCATCCTGGCTCGCCACCTGGCATCATATCCTACTCGCCTGGGGAGTTTCACTGACTCCCCTGGATTCTCATGTCCAGGTCATGGAGCTTAGAGCGTGGCTTCTCCCTGTTGCTGCTCAGAGTAGCGCAGCGGTAGCGTGGATCTCCAGCCGACCGTCCAGAGCTCCATCCTTCCAGGCCCCCTTGTGAGTCTCTCGAGTTTTTCTTTTAAACTCGTGAGTGCCCTTTTTCTATTCATACTTGTACATTCCTTGTATACATGTATGTGGACACCCTTTTATACTGTTCATATATGTATATCTTTTGTATTCTCGCATTTGCGCATATCTGTGATGTATTATTATTGTAATATTCATCACCTCTGGTGATAACTCTGTGATTGTATATATATGTGTTGGAATGTATAATGCACCATATGCTTCCGTACTCTGATTCTTGTCTGTACTGATGCTTAGCGTATATACGGGAAGGTAATTCGGACTTACGTATATACGTCGCAGTGACGTCCCCGTATCACCGGGATCAGGGCGTTACAGGTTGGTATCAGAGCTTAGGCTCTAACTTCCTCAGTACGTCCAGAGGGCAAATTAATGGTAATGAAATTTGCAACTGGAATACTTGAGTCTTGGTTATACATTCCAACTACAAGTGCAGAGTTATCTATTTCTTGACTATCTTTCCTTTGATTCCTAGTCCCTTCCTTTGATTCCTAAATCCTTTCCATATCCCTTCCCTGTTTTGGTTTTATGAAGCCTTATACTATCTTAAGATATGACTAGACTAGAGAGGTAGGGCTGGTTCAGAATGAAGCTTTTATGTGATCTCTTCGGCCAACTTGATGAAGCTTGGTATTCTCCAGATCGATCTTGATCTGGCTATCTTTCAGAGGACAGCAGTCGGATTCTTAATTATTGGTCTTCTTTATTATGCTCAGGATTTTCGGGGTTTTCTTTATTACACAGCCACGACATCATCAGTGTTCATTTATTTCACAGCCACGACATCATCAGTATTATTCAGCATTATTCTAAAGATTTATTACACAGCCACGACATCATCAGCCGGCAGTGCAGAGTATGGTTATTATTCAGCCAGCTAGAGAGCCCTACCTCTAGTGCTTCATATCTTAATTGGTATAAATTCCACCGCTGTCCCCTTGTATTCAATTTGCCCCTTAACGAAATTGCGAGGACGCAATTTTTTGTAAGGTGGGTGGATTGTAATACCCCGTTCCCGGAATACGTACTTAGTTGCGTATTCAGATTTTCGGTCGTATTTTTTCGATTTGTTTCCTGTATTTATTCTGTATTATGAATTCCTTATATGACTGTTTTGTCTTGGATTTGGATTCGTGGATTCGGAGTCAGCCCTAGTCTGAACCGAAGGCCCGATCCTAGAGTATTACTCGATTTAGACATTCTGATAATTAGAATTGACCGATTTTAGTTTTAAATATCATTTTCCAATATTATATATTTTCTATGATTTTCTAGATTTTTCTGGAATTAAAATGAAAGTCTTCAAAACCGTGTCGGCCAGTTCCGTTGACCGATTCCCGGATTTTTATTTTACAATCAGTTTGGAATTTATAGAAAGTTCTTTAGACATTATTTCCTAGAATCATATTTCTTATCTAAATACTTTTTCTGGGGATTTTATGATTTTATGAAAATTCCATCGGAGTCGGTAGATAACTGGTTCCGGGATTTTTAATTTCAAAACTATAAAGTATTTCTTAAAACGGATTTCACTATGATACTTAATATAATATTCTTGATTTTTGATAATTATTTCGGGTCGTTCCGAGATACTTGAATTTCGGACGATTCCGGTATTTTCCCGGAAGGTTTCCGCATCCGCAACTGAATCCCGGGAATCCGCCACTTCCATTATTTTCATCTTCTTTCCCAAGAAAACATCTTCTCATTATAATTTATTTTCCTTTTTCCTTTTCCTTTATTTCTTTCCTTCCTCCACTAACCAAAGCCTTTCCCAATTTTCCAATAATTCCAATTTTCCACATAATCCCACTCACTTTCACCTAATCCTTTTTAAATCCCCCTTCATCTCCACCACCTCAACAACTACTCCAACACTTTAGCTTCATCTTCTTCCTCCTTCATCACCATGGAAGCAACCACAAGGGCATCAACAACTCCAAAGGATCATCACCATCTCTACCTTTCCTCTTCTTCTTCATCATCAACCACCACCACTCCTTTTGGTAAGTAATTTCCCTCACCAAGACTTGTACAACTCTTAGTCTACTTATGTTTGCTTATTCTTGTTGATTTGTATCTTCAATTCTTGTTATTTAGCCATCAAACACAACCCTAGAAAATCTGTTCTGTTTACTGTTTCCAGACGATTAGTCGACTAGACCTATAGATTAGTCGACTAGAAACCCTTAGCTGAAACTTAACCTTTTCTGGAAACACAGTATTAGTCGACTTACCTTAGTTCCTAGTCGACTAGAGGCCCTTAGTCGACTACACCCTTGACCCTAGTCGACTAACCCTTCCTGGACCAGAAACCTTAACTCTCTGTATCACAGTATTAGTCGACTTAGCCTAACTATCAGTCGACTTGTCATGTCTGTTAGTCGACTATCCCTATGACCCTAGTCGACTAACTTTTCCTGAATCAGAATATCAACTCTCTGGAACCCAGTATTAGTCGACTATACCAGACTGTTAGTCGACTAACCCTTTATTAGTCGACTACTCATCCTACCCTAGTCGACTAATTCTGTCTGTTTGTTACAGTTATTTACCTTCTCAAACTTGGATCTTATACTTGGTTTATATGTTGTATATTATACTTCTTGACTTGTATCTTGACTAACATCATCTTCACTTCTCTCTTTCTCTCTCCTCTTCACTCTACATATATATATCATAGTTTATGGCGTGCCCCGGATTTCGCGGATTTCGGATCTTTCGGCGCTTTGAGGTTTAGGCGAGTATCCTCACTCGCTACTTTCTTGTATGCGAGTAGTCTCGCTCTTCTCTATTTGAGTTTCCTGTTTTGTCGGATCGATAAGTATTTCGCTTCTTATTTCCATATTCATGTATTGCACTACAATTGCTTATATTATGGTAGCTTCATCTTGTACTTGTGCCATGCTATTGATATGCTTACCTCTTTATCATATACTATGCGTGGCAGACCCTTCGTGATCGTTGTATTCTTGGTTTCTGGTATGTTATCACTTGCCCAGCTATTATTTCAGATCTGTCAGTTGCATGCTTCCTTTTAACACATGTATATCACCTAACTTCCAGTATGATATCACCTGACTACCTGGCATGCCACTGCCTTGCTAGACCCTCTTGTTATGACATGACTGACCCGGACTATATCGATCTCATTGGTATGCATGTTACTTGATATACCACCATTTATCATGCTATCTCTTGACACCAAGCATGATACACCGATTCTTATAATTATCACGATAAAGGGAATGTAGTACCTGATTACTGTTATGTACTGATCACTGTTATGTATCCCTGTTATGATATTGCTCATTCCCGAAATCTGATAATTATGTTCATAAGCTATAAAAGGACAACTTGTATGGGTATGGGAGGAAGTGATGGATGCCGGAATGATATCTTGCTTATAGTGGTGGGGTATAAAAGTATGTATATACATATATATATATATGTACTGGCGGTAGTGAATCTGAATTACTGAATAGGGGGACTTTGGGCCTCCAAAGCCGGTTCCAGGTGTATGGAAACCACTATAAGAAGTTCTATCAGTTCTCCATCTACTTCCGTTAACAACCCTCGACTTGCTTATATATGGATGTATGTGGGTTGGCCGTACACCAGGTCACATACCGAGATATATGGGTCAGACGAGTAATAATAATAATAGGTGTTTCCTGTGACCCCAGTTATGATTACTGTTATGATTCCTGTTTTGATACCTGTTATGCACTCTTGTCACATCTGTTATGTATTCTTGTTATGACTACTTTGCAACTCTGATTCTATACGCTTGGATTTTCGGTGGCATGAGATAAAGGTATATAGATGAGGGTTTCCTTGTTTGGATTATTCCTTCGATGTATTAGTCTCATGGGACCGTGACTTAAGCGTATACAATCACTTTTGCTTATGATCAGTTTTACCTTGGATTTCCTGTTTTATGGATATTATGTTATACTTGTTCATATATATTTCACTTGTGTTCTAACCCTCCTGTCTTCGGTACTTGACACTTGTACTCATCCTGGCTCGCCACCTGGCATCATATCCTACTCGCCTGGGGAGTTTCACTGACTCCCCTGGATTCTCATGTCCAGGTCATGGAGCTTAGAGCGTGGCTTCTCCCTGTTGCTGCTCAGAGTAGCGCAGCGGTAGCGTGGATCTCCAGCCGACCGTCCAGAGCTCCATCCTTCCAGGCCCCCTTGTGAGTCTCTCGAGTTTTTCTTTTAAACTCGTGAGTGCCCTTTTTCTATTCATACTTGTACATTCCTTGTATACATGTATGTGGACACCCTTTTATACTGTTCATATATGTATATCTTTTGTATTCTCGCATTTGCGCATATCTGTGATGTATTATTATTGTAATATTCATCACCTCTGGTGATAACTCTGTGATTGTATATATATGTGTTGGAATGTATAATGCACCATATGCTTCCGTACTCTGATTCTTGTCTGTACTGATGCTTAGCGTATATACGGGAAGGTAATTCGGACTTACGTATATACGTCGCAGTGACGTCCCCGTATCACCGGGATCGGGGCGTTACATCTTCGAAAAACGGTAGAATGCTATGTCGACGACATTGCTGTCAAAAGCTGCAATAAGAATGACCATCTTCGTGACATGAGAACGATGTTCGACATAATGCGGGCTCATCAACTGAAAATGAATCCGACAAAATCCTTCTTGGGAGTTTCAAGTGGCAAGTTCCTTGGGTTTATTGTTACATCAAAAGGAATTCATCTGGACCCAGACAAAGTCAAAGCCATTCAGAGCATGCAGCCACCAAGGAATCTCAAAGATCTTAGAGGCTTACAAGGTAGACTGGCTTATATCAGAAGATTCATCGCAAATCTCTCAGGCCGCTGTCAACCGTTCACCCGACTCATGAAAAAGGGCGCTTCCTTTGTATGGGATCAGGCTTGTCAGGAAGCTTATGAGGATATCAAGACATATCTCACAAACCTCTAGTCTTAGTAGCACCCACATCAGGAAACCATTCTTGCTTTATGTGAAAGCTATGGACCATTCTCTCGGTGCCCTGCTAGCTCAAAAAGACGACAATGGTCACGAACAGGCCATTTATTATCTAAGCAGGACTCTAATAGGAGCGGAATCTCGCTATAATCCTATTGAGAAAGAGTTCTTAGCTCTTGTCTTTGCCATTCAGAAGACACGACATTATTTGGTCAGCCAAACCATACATGTCATTTCCAGAGTGAATCCTTTGCGTCTTCTCATGATGAAGCCAGGATCATTAAATTCAAGATTAGCTAAATAGGCACCTCTTTTATCTCAATATGACATGATCTTTATCCCTCAGAAGGCGGTTAAAGGCCAGGCCCTTGCAGAGTTCTTGGCTGCTCATCCAGTTCCAGAACGCTCAAACTTCACGAAGATATTCCGGATGAAGTCTTCGAGTCCAATGTAACTTCAGAGGATGAAGTTTGGCAGATGTTCTTCGATGGAGCATCACGAATAGGCCTTAAGGGCAGGATCATTGCCAGCGTGGGGGTTGTATTTATCTCTTCACAAAGTCATGTCCTTCCTAGAGCATTTTCTCTGACGGAATCATGCTCCAACAATGTAGCGGAATATAATGCTCTACTCATTGGTCTTTAGCTCGCCCACGGAATGGGGGTACGCTACCTTGAAGCTTACTGTAATTCAAAACTGATCATCAATCAGGTTAAAGGCGAGTATGAGGTCCGCCATGAAGACTTGGTGCCTTATTACCACACAGTCGTCGAATTGGCTAATCTATTTGATGGCTTTTACATCGGGCACGTATCTCGATCTCAGAATACTAAGGCGGATGCTCTTGCTCCATTAGCAACAACTCTAGTCCTGCCAGTTGACACCGAGTGTTACCTCACAGTGGCGACTCGACACCTTGTCTGCTCTAAACACCAGTTAAGAACTGAGAGGCTATAATATCTCGACGGATCTTGAACCAAGAGATTGGCGATTTTCCTTCATCGACTATGCTCTACATGGTCTGCTGCCGGACAATCCTAAAGAAGCGGCATCTATCAGACGAAGGTCTCTCCGTTTTTACTATGATCCAACTCTAAAGACACTTTACCGTCGTTCATATGACGGTGTCCTCCTCCGTTGCCTTTCTAATTCAGAGGCACAGGAAGTGCTTAAAGTAGCACAAGACGACATATGCGGAGCTCATCAGCCAGATCCAAAACTTAAAGACAGATTGCATAGGCTTGGATATTATTGGCCACCATGATAGCCGATGCCATCCAATATGCACAAAGGTGTAAAGCATGCCAAATTCATGCGGACTTCATACACCAGCCTCCAGAGTTGCTCCACCCAACTGTTGCTTCATGGTCATTTGAAGCATGGGGAATCGATATCATAGGACCAATAAGCCCCTCTTCAACAAAAGTCACCGGTTTATCTTAGCAATGACCGATTACTTTTCAAAGTGGGCAGAAGCTATACCACTGATTGAAGTCAAAACTTCTAACGTGGTTAATTTCATCAAACACCATGTCATCCATCGGGTTGGTGTCCCTAGGCGGATCATCCATGATAACGGTCCCCAATTTATAAGCCAGGTATTCTATCGATTCTGTGATAAATACTGAATACAGAATGTGGCTTCAACTGCCTATAATTCCACCGCTAATGGCTTGGCGGAAGCATTCAACAAGACGATCATCAAGTTACTCAAAAAGTTCGTCTCCTCGAATAAGTGAGATTGGGACGAAAAACTTGGTGAATGTCTTTGGCCTACCGAACCACGGTTCGGACCCCGACAGGCAATACGCCTTTTTCCCTGGTGTACGAGTGTGAAGCAGTCATACCGTTGGTAATTCAGATGCCATCATTGCGAGCCTCTTTAATGACTAAGATCACATCAAAAGACAATGATCGGTTGCGTCTTCAAGAGTTAGAAGCCCTAGATGAGAAGCGGTTACAAGCTCAGCAGCACATCGAGTTGTATCAAGCTCGAATCTCAAAAGCCTTTAATAAGAAGGCAAACAAAGAGTCTTCCAGAAAGGAGATTTGATTTTAGCCGTCAGACGACCAATGATCATGACTCACAAAACTAAAGGCAAATTTCAGCCCAAATGGGAGAGACCGTTTCTAATAGAAACAGTCTATTCAAATGGAGCATATCGCCTTATGACTTCAGATGGTGATTTACTCATGATGCCGATTGTTTGGTAGTGAAAAGTGCATTTTTATCATTATATTTACCATCACATTTTCATATTTTTTCCTATAATTCTGCACATTTACTAATATTGTATGATTTATTGTGTGCAGGCCTCGAAATATTAAAATAAAGAAATAAAGCTTAAAAGAAGCCCAAAAGCCCATATTAAAGCCCAATGTAAAAGTTGCAAATATCAATTGTCAAAATTGTAAATACTAAGGGCCAAAGTTGAAAATGCTAAAAGAAGAGAGAAGGATAGACTTCTATTCAACCCTAAACACTTGCAGGATGAGGATAAAAGCCAAAGAAGAGAGTGCAAAGATAAGGAAATTTTGTGTAAAAAGATATTGGGAGATTTGAGATCTAGGTAACTTGCTTCCCAAGTTATCTCGAAATCCCAAGATAAAGAGCCAGGATGTAGCTTCCAGAAGGAAACGCCCAGATGGACGGACCAGGGGAAGCCACGCGCCAAAGCGCGTGGCCAGCCGCCACCACCAGGCCGCGGAAACGCGGCCCAAGCCGCGTTTCCGCGGCAATCCTGCCTTATCCCGGGACCAGTTTTCGTGGGAGAGTTGTGTTGGGACTCTACCTCCTTCTGCACCTATAAATACCCCTGCAGTGCAACCGAGAAGGGCGTACAGAAAATACAGAGCAAATTCTAGGTTTCTTAGGCTAACTTGTAGTTTAGGTTAGATTTTATTTTCGTTTTTCTTTTGTAAATTTTGTAACTGAGAGTGGAGGAAGCTTTCATGGAGGAAGGAGTCCATGCTTGTACTGAGGTGATAACGGTGTAAGCCTACTTTTCTTCCATTGTTAATGAAATTCACTTGAGGTTTGTTTGTGTTCTTTTATTTATTCTTGTGTTCTTTTATTCTTGTTTATTTATGTTCTTCTATCCTTGTTCTATTCTTCTATTTTTTTCTCTAATGTCTTGTGAAACATGAGACCCAATTGCGTTGAGACTGCCTAGCCGAAGAAGAGCCCTTGATGGCCTATGGAGATGAACAAATCTTCGTTAGTTTGTCTTTTATTTTCGTAGTGTAGATTAAGAAGGTGGACGATCCTATACGCCATACTTGTACACCTTCCAAGACAAGGTAAGTCATCGCACGGATCAAAGGTAGCAAGGTAGAAGAGGTATGTATGTATAGTTTTCTTTCTTTCTAATTCTAGTTTAGATCTCCATCTCTCTCAAATTTACTTTTCACCTTCTCATTGTAAATATCATATACCATTGTAAATAATAAAAGAAAATAATTTTTAGAGAATCTTACTTAAACGCTTCCATCGCTAGTCCCTCCCTGAGGATCACGACCCGCATAGCCACTGCTACCGCGGATTCGAATTGAGAACCTTGCACATCTTGTTTTAAATTCTGATATTTTTTATTTTGTGTGCAGGAAAAATTTCAATCAAAATTTTGGCGCCGTTGCCGGAGAGGGACGGTAAGTTTTTCTCTAAAAAAAAAATTATTAACTAATTCTTTTATTCTTTCTGTTTGCAGGTTCAGAGAACAGGAAAACTAACAGCAGCAAGGACATATAGCAACTCTGTGCCTCTGCCCTCGAAGGCAGAGCAACGGGGCCTACTACAGAGCCGCGGTTCCGCGGCAAAAGCCGCGTTTTCGCGGCCTGAGTAGTTCACTACTCACCCTATTTTCTGCAAGTTGCTGCTACTTGCAAAACTGATTTTCTGCTCTGTTAACTTTTCTCTGTGATCACCCTGCACACTGCTAATTAATTAACAGTAACCCATTTGTTGAAAAAATTAAAAAAAAATTAGACGCTTGCATATAGGCACGTGTCTATTTAATTTTTAATTTCTGTTGAAGAGTGCTGGAGACAAGGTACGTTCGCATTGCATATAGACTAGGAAGCACCCTTGGCTGATTTTCTGCTTTGAGTGAATATTTGTCTATTGCTTTACACGTGCACTAAATTGACTTAAGGGCTTGTCCTATAAATAAGATAAGGTGGGGATTTCATCACCCTTCCTTGGCCCACAAACAATCTCCTTACTCACTAAACCAAGCCTAACTAAAAATGAGTAGACGTTGGCCCTAGGGACATCTCGAACTCAATTAGGAGATTATCCTAAAGGGGAACGGTGTTGGAAATTGACTCCTGCCAAATCAGTGTCTAGGAAGGGGATTGAGGGCCGAAAGCCCGAAGATTGGTGGTTATTTAATTAGGAACATCTTTGACGGAAAACCTCCCACCAATCTTGCCCTGACCTGGCTGATTAACTTGTGGTCAAAGTCTGCACCCTACCTCCCATGGACAGTCTAACCAGTTAGGAGTCGTCTAGGTCATAAGTCTACCCTAACTTAGGTTAGAATTTTCTTTTTCTTTTTTGCTTATTTGTTTGTTTTCTTTTTCTTTGTTTGTGTTTGTGTGATATGACCTATAACAACAATTTTTTCAATTTTAATGAGAATCCATATTACACACCAACCTCTTTTTCGGATATTACCAACCCGCATATCATAACTTTGACCAACCTAGTGTGCCAGATTGGTCTTATCCGAATCATTACATGCCCCAGTCCCAATACTATGAACAAGATTGGAATAATCATCACTACTCTTCACAAAGTCAATGGGGATTCAACACCCCTGAGCCATACGGTCAACCACATGTTCAACCATTATCTTCCTATACGTCTTTTCCCACATCACCAATGTTTCAGTCCTCTAATGATCCATTCGATGGGTTAGAAGAAAAGGTGGATCGTTTGCAAGATATAATGAATGATCAAATTTCTAGACTTTCAAACATTCTTGAACTAACCAACCAAGTTGATAGGAACCAAAAATCATTCTGTCTAGAAGACCTTGATCAAAATTCAATTTCATCACATCATATGAACTTGATCAATCCCAATCCTTGGACAAATTGGCTAGTTTTAATTTTAATGAGATTGAATTAGATCGTGAATGTGAACCCGATCCCCAACTTTGCGATTCAGTTTCCATCTTCGAATCTATGTTGACTCCGGTATTATTACCCAATATTCAAGACTCAATATCTTCCCTCTCTTATAATCTGAGTATAAGTCCGTTGTAATTTTTCAATTGATTCAAGGAAATTTTACGTGAATTTTTCTCCCAGCAAACACACTTGATTAAAGATCTCAATTATCTTATCCATGTGTGGATTTTGCTTGTTATTCAGCCTATTAGGAAATGGTGTGATAGGCTGGTGCACATGACTGGTTGACTTATCTTTTTTAGATTCATCAAATTTAGGAGGAGTGGGATTAGATGAGGTGGATGCTGAAGTGTGATTGTGCTGACTAGGGTTAGGTGGTGTTGATACTTGGTTATCAACTTTCTTTCCCGACCTCAATGTATAAACAACATTACATTGATTCAGTGATTGATTCTCAACCAAATGAGCTTGTTGTGAATTCCTAGGATCCATAATTTGTTGACTGGGCAAGGTACCCTTTTGCCTCTCATGTTATGGGTTGGCTAACTGGCTCATTTGACCCTTAGCCTCTGTATTGTTTGCATGAGGGAATCTTGGTTCTTCATGTACCTTTTCATATTTCTCTCAAAATCAGTCATTCTCCTTTCGAGTTGAGGATTCTGGAAGGAAGATGGTGGAGCCTGGTTGGGAAAATTTTGTTGATAATTTGAAAAATTGTTGGGAGAATTGTGAGGGTGATTGGAAAAGTTAGGTTGATGATTGAAAGAATTATTAGAATGATGGAAGTGGCTTGCATGGTTTAACCGTGGGTGGTCATTATTTTGTTGGCTCCATGAGAAATTGGGGTGATTTCTCCAGCCAGGATTGGACGTTGGAGCGTAAGGATCATTGTTCGGCCTTGAAAAGGCCGCATTCATCGTTCAGGAAAGTGTTGGTGAGCTTGAAATACAGGACACTCCTCAAACACATGATTCATGGCCTGACAGTAAGTACAACCTAGAGTTGAAAATTGGTTTGGGCTGACTTGATTGACTGGACTTGGTTCCTTAGTTTCTAGAGCTTTCAGTCATCTCGCTAGGTTAGCTAACTTATCCTCGTTAGCTTTGGATGATTCAATCAAATGGAGACCTCCTCTTGAAGAGATAGAGTTTGGATTTCTAGAGCCTTCACTAGTAGGTTCCCATTGGATGGTCTTTTCAGCTAGATTCTCATATAAATCCCATCCTTCATGCTCATCCTTCTGCAAGAATCCCCCTTGGCACATGCTTTCTAAGAGGGTCTTGGTCGAGTAGTCTAAAACCGTCATAAAGAATTTGGCATTGTCGCCATTTCTCTATTCCATGATGAGGACATTAGACAAGGAGGTTTTTAAAGCGTTCAAAGTACCTCCAAAACGGTTCACTAGGTTCTTGCTTGAACTGCATAATGTTTTTCCTAACGAGGGCAGTCTTGTAGATTGGATAGAATTTCTTCAAGAAGACCTTGATGAAACTATCCCAAGATATGATAGAGCCGACTGCTAAGCTGTAGAGCCATTTCTTGGCTAAGTCGTTAAGAGCAAATGGGACAAATCTCAACCTAATAGCATCATCTGCAAGGTGTGGGATTTTCATCATTAAGCATACTTCCTCAAATTCTCTTATGAAGAAATAAGCATCTTCGGACTCTAAGCCATGGAACTTAAGGAGTGTATTGATGAACTATGGTTTAAGCTCAAAGTTGTGTTCACCAACCGATGGATGTTGGATGCAGGATGGAAGTGATGTTCTAATGGGATAGAACCTATCCTGCAAAGATGTCGGTCGATCCATAACCGAATCTAGTCTTGTTTCGAACTTGGGTGGTGATGTGTTTCTAGTTAACCTAGATGAATTAGGGTCTCTTGACCACACTTGCATACACAATCACAATCACAAACAAGTTCACCAAGCAATCAAAAGAGAAAAATAACAAACAAGAAAAAGGAAAAACAATCACCAGCTATCTAAGATTCCTGGACCTAGACGACTCCTAACTGTTCGATGAACAGAAGAAGGTTATTGCTCGAGTCAGACCACAGCTAATCAACCAGGCGGGGGCAAGATTGGTGGGAGGTATCCGCACAGAAGCGACAGGCCTAATTAAACCAAACCACCAGCCTTCTGGGTTTCGCCCCTCAATCCCCAACCTTAGTCACTGATTTGACTGGAGTGTGAATCAAAAATAATTTCCAACCTCAGCTGATCTCTTAACGAGTCCGGATGTCCCTAGGGGCCAACGTCTATCAAATTTTATTAAAAAGCTTGGGATTGTGAGTGCTTGAAATCTGATTTTTGGGCCAAAGAAGGGTGATTAAATCCCCACCTTATTTTGTTATTGGGTGTTGCCCTTAAAATAAATTTTGTGCAAGTATACAAGATAAACAAGATTCACTCAAAGCGATATAAATCAACTAAGAGATGAGTCCTATTCTGAATGCAATGCGTACGTACCTTGCTCCAGCACTCTTCAACAGTAAAGTAAATGAATTGAAAAGACACGTGCCTAAAATGCAAACGTCTAATCAATTTTTAAACTTTTCAACAAGTATTTTACTGTTGTGGTTTAAAACAGGGATGGTGGATAGCAGATATAGCAAGAATATAACATACAAAAACTTAATTCTTTGCGAGCATATGTCCTGCAAAAAAGAGTTTTAGTAGTCTAATGAAATTTTCAATTTTTGCAACGCAATTTCTTGAAATTTTGTTTCCTACTTTCGAGAGTAGGGGCACAGAATTTGCAATTCTCTTGCAAAGATTGAATGCTAGATCTGAATCTTTAAGTCCCTGAAACAACACAAAAAACTTGTTAAAAACAAATACACTGTTCCCTCCCTGGCAACGGCGCCAAAAATTGATTGCTTAAATGAAAGAACAATCAAAGAGTTTAAGAATTTACCGTGTAGCTTGTGGCTAACGGGTCGTGTCCACGAGGAGGAATGCGATGGAAGATTTTCGGTGAATCATTTAAAAACAAAGAATTGTGTTCGTTTTTTTTAATGGAAAAGAGAATGGAAAGAAAGAGATGATTCAAAGAGAAATTGCAACTTCAGAAAAGGCTTTGGAGAAGGTGTTTTAAAAAAGATTGAAAATTGTTTTGTTATTATAATAGGAAGAAAATCTGGGCTCATTATCTCACTACTCAATTGTTCATTCCTCTATTAAAATCTTAAGTGCCTCGAAGTGATCATAGGCAAAACTTAAAGTTGATTTTTAGAAAGTTTGAAGTAAAGCACATAAGATAGTTGGAAGAGTTCACTCTTTTCTTTGAAAAATCGTTTAGAATCGAATATTAAATCATCAAGCGCGAAGAAGAAAGAATGAAGTAAAAACAGTTCAAGAAACGTTCATGAAAGAAGTGAGAGTTTAATAATCCAAACCCATCCTCATGTGCCTTCAAGAACACTTTCAAAAAGAAATGCTTTAAGTCAGGCATGCAAATGATTCATTGGGTCATTTTCTTTAAAAACAGAAGAGGAGAAGAACTAGAGAGAGTTACAATAGTGAGCCCAGAAAATCGTTTTAGTTACTCATGAAAACGAAGAAGAAAGCAAAGAAATAATGCAAGCCATATCATACTACAAGTGGAAGAAAAGCGGTTCGACTCTTGTATTGATGTCACTTCAATCTTCAAGTACAAGCACTCAATTCCTCTCTCTCACAAATTTTGATACTGGACTACAAATTAAAAAACAAGAATACTACTTTAGTGCTAGCTAACAAAGAACCTAAATCCTTAGAAAATAAACACAAATTCTAATCCTAATCTTCGCTCCTTTTTCCTCTGTTGAAACTGGCATTTATAGGAAAAATCAGAGTGGGGAGATCCCGTGAAGATTGGGGGAGCAAACGCTCCCCCAACTGAATTCAACAAGCTGTGAAAACGCAGCTAGGGCTGCGTTTTCGCGGCCCCGGTGTGGCCATGTAGCCACACCCAATTGGTGGAGAACACTGGTTTGTTGATTTGCCTGTATCTTCTTCTGGTTTCTTGTTTCTGCTCCAAAAGTTGACGAAACAGCCTTTGATTGTGTGGCTTTAACCGCTTGATTTAGGGAGGATTCTTCTTAACCTCTTGATATGCCAAGATTTTTCCCTGATTCCTTGATTTCGAATTTATTCTGAATTAAATCAGAATTTGGTGGGCTTTTGGGCTTGTTTCTCTTTCTTTCTTTTAGCACTTGGGCCTACATTTAACAAAAAAAAAAAGAAGACTTATTAATAGGATTTATTAGCTAAAAAGTATGGTAAGGTGACAATGTATATGCAACATACGTGACTAATCATGATTCTTCCGAAAAGAATTGGCTTTTGGCCTTTGTGCCTTTCTGGGACCATGAATAATGATTCTTGTGCATCACTAACGCCTTGATATGCCATGGGGATGACCTCACCGGTACATGCATTGATGTCAGAGCACCTATTGCCGACCAGGGGTCATCATCTACATCGTTACTGGTGTGACGGCACTGAATCGGAAGCAAAAACAGAAAAGTTAGCCAAATCTAACTCTTCATTAATATACCACTCGCCTACATCATCGACATGTTATTACATCACACTTATTAATTCTCGTTACAAGTGAATTTAATTCCCACAGGCACTCTTCTTTCGTCTCTGGTTCAATGTCAACTTCATTACCAGAGTCTGGTTCCTCTGGCTGTGGATTCTCATTCATCTCCAGAGAATCCTGGTGTAGGAGGGAGTCTGTGAAATAGTTCTCTACCCCCTTAAATGAATTCCTTTCGGCGATCAACGTTCGGACTTTCCTACCTCTGTCATATACTTCATGACTTGATGGAGAGTGGAGGGGACGATGGAGTTATGATGAATCCACGATCGTCCCAGCAGCAAATTGTATGAAGTGTCGGTGTTAATCACATAGTACATCACTTCAGATCTCAGATCTCCAATCTGACATTTGAGTTTGATCTTTCCCATTGGACGCGTACCATTGGCGTTGTAACCATAGATAGTAGTTTAGGTGGCGCTCAATTGGTGGGTGGGATCCCTAAGTGCTATATGACCTGCGAGGCATAATGCTCAATGCGGACCCTGGATCTATCTTAATGCGGCTCACTTCAGACGTTCCAATATACCCTATGAAGTACAGGGGCATATCATGTTTCCCTTTGACCTGCATGTCATCTGATGTGAAGGTAATGCACAGGGCATTTTGAGAGGCGTGGAGACAATCTTCCTTATTTTCCTCCGTGGCTTAGCCAGGATCTGGGTCATGAAGACCTCAGCATCGGCTAGAGCTTCTCTCAGAGCTTCTCTTGTTGACTTCGACAGTCTTAGGAGCTCGTAAAAAGTAATCATGGCCAGAAGCCAAGACATCAAAGCGGTAAGGCGTTGAAGCTCCTCTGCTTTGTCTTTCAGGAGAGCTTTAGAATATCGAAGCTCTTTCTGTTTCTCCACAGGTTGCTTTGCGGAGGGCTTGGTTGGCTCTGACGTAGGTCCAGGCGGATTTGCCACTAACTCGTTGTATTTCTTTAAATACAACTGTCCCGAATGAGTTTCGACCACGAGTGGTGCATTTAGCTCTATGGTAAGGACGATGGTCTCCTCCTCTGAGTCAGTTAGTGAGAGGACATCAGTTTTTGCTTCCTAAAAAGAGGCACACACTATATTGCAAGGCGAAGCTCTTGCTTTGCCTTTGATTTCCTGCTGGTAACAATAGTCTACTATTGGACTTCTGTAAGGTCGGGATGAACCCACATAATTTCTCCCTGAGGTATAAAGACAGGTACAAGACCTTTCTCTTGCTGGTGATGTGGGTCTACATTGATCATCCTTAATTTCCCTTTTGGAATGGGAACTACTCCGGCCGGAGTTGGAGGCTGGTTTTCGAACTGAAGAAATGATGTCATGTTAGCCGTCACTTTCTTCTGTTCTGGACGGAGCTTGAGCACTTCCATATCAATCAGAGCTTGAAGAATATTTTTGAAGATATCACAGCTCTTAGTGGGGTGCCCCAACATCCTATGATACATGCAGTAGTTGGGATTGTCAGTCTTGCCGACCTCTTTAGGATGTTTAGTTTTAGGAAGCTTTAATCTGTTACTCTTGTTGAGTAATTTGAACAACGAATCGACATGCTTGTCCTTGAAGGAGTACTGTCTGCTGACGCGCGGCTGAGATAGAGAACCATCCCCTCTGGTTGGCTGAGGTTTAACGGGAGATTTTATCTCTGCCGCCAAAATATCTTTCCTTTTTTATTGGAAGGATACTTCTGGCGCGCGCCTTATCGATTTTTCGGGTCTGGGCTTGTTCTCTTCTGCCCTAACCCGGGCTACAATCTCTTCAGCTTGTTCATCTTGCTAGATCAACTGCTTCCAGTGCGGCTTTCAACAACTCCTATCTGGGCTAGGAGTAAGGTTTGCAAATTGTGACGACATGTTTCCACCAGGGCGGCCTGGGTCATACTGCTAGGACATTGGAATGCCATATTCTAAAATCTCTCCACAACTGCTTTAACTGACTCTCCTTTTTGTTGCCTCGTTACTAGGAGAGTTGGCATGGTAACCCCTGAATCGTCTTCGAAGAAGCATGTAAGGAAAAGTTTCTCCAAAAGACCCCAGTTCTGATGGAATCTTCAGGGAGTTCCATGAACCATTCGAAGATGAGTTCCTTCAGAGTACCGATGAACAACATGCCAATATGGCATCATTATCTACTACATTCCCCATCTGAGACTTGAAGTAGTAGATGTGTTGTTCGGTGACCCTTTGCCGTCAAAGGCATGTAGAGTCAGAGCTTTGAAATTGGGAGGATATGGGACAAGATCCCATTCTGCCGGGTACAATCGTATTACTCTTGCTTCTTGGGGGCATTTCCGATTGGTAAGGGCTTCCAAGCGCTGTTCTAATTTATCATTCTTTCAGAATGAATACCCCCATTCTCTGGATCACCTCCCTCTTTAGATGAGGACTTAGACAACTCAGAGTTGAACTATTTCTTCTCTTCTATATGCACAGAAGATGAACTCACCCCTTCTTTCTGTTTGCCTTTAGACTTTTTAAAAGAAGTTTTAGCATTCTACTTCTTCTTGTCTTCGAGCAACTGTGCAAGCATCTGTTTGAGGGTATCGATAAATTCTATTGGGCACGAATCATATCGAACTATTCTTTCTGGACTTGGGCTTGCTATTCTAGGCACCTGGCTGTCTCCTCAAGAGTGTTTTCCATATACATGAAGGCTTCCTTCTCTACAGAAGAGTTTGAAGCCTGTGATTCTATGATGGCAGAGTGTGATTCACTTACTTCAATGCTCTGGGCTAGGGCACTATAGTCATCGGGGTTACCGCACCAGTCTGAGTGTGAGTATGCCGGTATACTCCTTCTGGTTCTATATCAGACTCATCAGAGCTGACTGCCGGTTGTTTTTCCCTACTTCTGCTTAGCGTAATGCTTGGACCTGCCATGTTTGCAGTGACTTCGGGGTACTCTGTGTCAGAGACGGTTCCCCTTTTGTGGGACCGACGCCTCTTGGCTGATCGGGAGGTTAAAGTTAATTGTCTGAATACCGACTGTTTACTCGCATGTGAGCTGTAGCCACATTCAGAGAGCATTGTTGTGATGAGCCACTCATAGCAACAGGATGGAGCGATCTGATTAGTGTAGGACCTCGCTCTGATACCAATTGTTGGTCCCCGAGATGATGTCAAATGCGGAACTATCTCTGTTGGCAATTATAGATCTAAAAATACCCAAGTCAACACAAACTAAAACAAGAAGGATTAACGTAAGCAAATAAATAAACTTGCAAAAAGGAAAATAAATCTCAGAGAATAGACAAACGTAAACACGAGAGATTTATCCTGGTTCGGTCCTCGTGACCTACATCCAGTCCCAAGCCACCCGCTTGAGATTTCCTTTATCCTTAATTTTGTACACCCAAAATCACAACCATGCACATAACTTGATAAATCCCCTTTGCCAAATGTGTACACCTCCTCTTCCACCAAGAGAACACCTTCTCTTCCACCAAGAGAACAAAACTTCACCTTGTACAACTGCCTCTACACCAAGAAGCCACCCGTGTACAATGCTTGCTTTGAGTATTACAACTTTCCTATAAGCCTTGGTATTGTGTATGAACGTGGACAAGGTCTAGTATAGGAGAAACTTCAGAGAACTTCACAATGGAAATGACTTTGGTGAAGAACAGAAGTTGGAAAAACAGTTTTCAGATTTTGACAGAATTTTTGGCTTTGGAAACTGAAGATTTTTCTTAGTATTTGGCCTTTGGACTAACTACCCTTAATATAGCTGAAGACTAGGGTAAGTTAGGGTAGTTAATAGGTGCTTTTGAATGATTGAAACGTTAGAAAACGTTGCAAAAAGACCGACAGTCAGAAACTGTCTAACAGTCAGAAACTAACTATAGTTGACTTGCCTTTTGAGTTAGTCGACTATACAAGGCAAATTTCCTACTATTAGTCGACTAGGTTTGATTATAAGTCGACTAGGTCAAGTTAGTTCAAGTGACAGGTTTCTGGTTTAACTGAATCAAGTCGACTGCAACTTCCTTCAAGTCGACTGGACCAGGGATTAGTCGACTAGGGGCAAGGGATTAGTCGACTACACTTTGCTATTAGTCGACTACATTTTACTGTCAAGTCGACTAAAGCAGAAATAGAGAGTTGGGCTATTTTGTACACAAGATTAGTCGACTAGGACTTTTGGGTTAGTCGACTACCAAATGTATTAGTCGACTACACAGACATGATATGTGTGTGTGTGTCAAGGCTTTTAACATGCTATTTCATCTTTACAAAATACATCATATCAACTCTCCTTGGGACATCTTGATCATGTAGGACTCTTGATTCGTCATGTGTTAGAGCTCCAAATGAAATGCTTCACAAAGTCTTCATCAAAACAAGTTCCAACATCTCCCCTTTTTGATGATGACGCTTTGTGTGCACAAGTGCTCCTCCTGCAGAAAATATGTTATATTTTCCTCCCCCTGCAGAAATTGGGTTATAACAAATATGAAAAGACTTTGTTCTCCCCCTGCAACAAATATATTAGTATATATAATATATATATATATATATATATATATATATTATATATATTATATATATATATATGTTCTTATCAATTTTTACATGGTACCTGCAAGATAAACGTTAGATGGTACCAAACATAAAAGAACATATTAACCTTTAGGAGTCCAAATCCATTTAGAATTTGGTTTTCACCTGTTAGTATACACATAGTTGCAAGAATCACATATATCATGAATGTATGAAGAAATATATATATTTTTATCATGAAAACTTAAATTCTTAGGAATCCATATAAACTTTGTCTTAATTCTTTTTGAAACATGATTAGACTTTCTTTTCACATATGGATTACTAACATATGAAGACTTTTCATTATATCTAATACCATAATGATTATCATGTGACAACTTCTGAAAAGATAATAAATCATTCATTTTTCTTTTCCTTTATTGAACTTAGTCACATTTTGCAAAAGATCTTCATATTCTTTTTGAAAACTGAAATATCTTTATCTAAAATAGAAATCCTTTTATTCAAAGATTCAGTTTCCTTTTTCAGAAAATGTTCTCTTTTATAAACTTCTCATTTTCATTTTTCAAAGATGATATGACTTTTTCAAACTCATCTTGTTGAGAATTTATAGAAGAATATTGTAAAGAATAACATGAATTTTCCTTTAAAAGTTTTTCATTTTCTTTTGATAAAACTTTATTTTTCAATTTTTCATTTTTCAAATCAATAAACAATTCATGAAATGCATCAGAAAGTTCAGAAAATGATACCTCATCATCTTCTAGTGCCATGTAACATAGGTTGACACGTTCAGTGGTTTCTTCTTCATCCGAGGAAGATGAATTACTGTATTCTAATGATGCTTCGTAGTTTTTCTTCTTTCTGAACTTTTGCTCTTGTATTTTTCTTCTTCTTGAGCAAAGGGCAATCCATCTTCATATGACCTGGTTTATTACAATAAAGCATTTGAATTTACCTTGCTTTAGAAATCTCCTGAATTTGTTTGAAAGCATTGCCATCTCCTCTTCATTGTCATTTGAATCGTCCGTGTCGGAGGATGCATGGAAGGCGAGTTCTTTCTTCTTTGAACGGTGTTGTCGTTCGTCCTTCTTCCTTTCTTCTAACTGCACTTCATATGCCATTAGATTACCGATTAGGTTTCTAATGTCATAGTTGAGAGATCATTCGCCTCTTCATGGCGGTTGTCTTCTTCTCCCATTCTGGTGTGAGTGCACGAAGGATCTTACGAACTCTTTCAACTTGGGTGTAGTCCTTTCCAAGAGATGCTAATGAATTGGTAATGTCTGTGAATCTTGTAACCATTTCGGATATGGTTTCATTCTCCTCCATTTTGAATAATTCAAACCTGTGGACAAGAACAGATATTTTAGATTCCTTAACTTTATTTGTGCCTTGTGTGGTACCTGAAGAGTATGCCATATTTGATGTGCAGAAGTGGCTGTTGACACTCTGTTGAACTCTTCTTTGGTTAATGCACAGAACAAGGCATTCATCGCTTTGGCGTCAAGGTTCGCATTCTTCTTTTTGGTCATCACTCCAGGCGTTGTAGTTGGTTGTTTGCTTGGTGTACGATGCTTCTACGATGTTCTATAGTTCGTAGTTGAGCGATTGCAAGTAAATCTCATTCTACACTTTCAATAGTTGTAGTTGGATCCGTCAAATAGCGGTGGACGTTGTGTAGAATGTCCTTCTTTGAATTGTGATGAAGGGAACTCCGTTGCCATCCTTGTTTGGTTGTTGACTTGAACCCGCTCTGATACCATTGTAGGACCTCGCTCTGATACCAATTGTTGGTCCCCGAGATGATGTCAATGCGGAACTATCTCTGTTGGCAATTATAGATCTAAAAATACCCAAGTCAACACAAAACTAAAACAAGAAGGATTAACGTTAAGCAAATAAATAAACTTGCAAAAAGGAAAATAAATCTCAGAGAATAGACAAACGCAAACACGAGAGATTTATCCTGTTCGGTCCTTGTGACCTACATCCAGTCCCCAAGCCACCCGCTTGAGATTTTCCTTTATCCTTGATTTTGTACACCCAAAATCACAACCATGCACACCACTTGACAATTCCCTTTGCCAAATGTGTACACCTTCTCTTCCACAAGAGAACACCTTCTTCTCTTCCACAAGAGAACAAACTTCACCTTGTACAACTGCTCTACACCAAGAAGCTACCCGTGTACAATGCTTGCTTTGAGTATTACAACTTTCCTATATGCCTTGGTATTGTGTATGAACGTGGACAAGGTCTAGTATAGGAGAAACTTCAGATAACTTCACAATGGAAATGACTTTTGGTGAAGAACAGAAGCTGGAAAAACAGTTTTCAGATTTTGACAGAATTTTTGGCTTTGGATAACTGAAGATTTTCTTAGTATTTGGCCTTTGGACTAACTACCCTTAATATAGCTGAAGACTAAGGTAAGTTAGGGTAGTTAATAG